>CM035162.1:139562473-139663875 GCA_020205615.1 Panax quinquefolius | reverse complement strand
CAAATATCGCCTACTAGATATTATACAAACTCAAAAAAAGTCCTCATTACAATTATTATCACACTATTTCACGTAATAATGAGGACTACTAATGCTATCTTCAGACCATCACTGCTTCCCCGACTCGTCCCCAAATATATTCTCATTTCAAGAGAATAAGAAAGAAAGGGTGAGCTCAACTAGCCCAAGAAGAAATATTACGACTAAGATAATGCGTAATAAATTATCAATAGTCTTCAACAATGTTAAACTGATAAAATACAATATATAACCAGTTTAACTGCAGCTTAATATGCAATCCATTAAAAGAGTCAAGTAGAAAATAAAGTCTACTATCTTTTAGGTTTTAAAAGGTTTTTCATCACTGTTATAGCTGAGACTCAAATTTAATAAATATTCCACATCATCGAATCACCCCCGCACTACTACCCAAGGATATTCTTTAAGATCACCACCACAATTATTCATGCACTACGCGCCAAGAATATTTGTGTATTCATTAATGGTCATGATCATGCCAACAACTCGCCCATCAATGCACTACTACCATCGAGGATTTTTATCACATCATTTGTAACATTACTTGGCCATGATTACACCGGTAGTCTCCTCGGTCATAATCATACCAAGTCCATCTACGCACTACAAAAGCCACAGATGACTTTCAACATAATATAAATATGAGGATGATGACAATGATATAAGAATTCAATAAAACAAGTTCAAGAATTATTTTATCCAGAATTATTAACGCCCAAATTATCAACACGATACTCGCTTTTGTAGAGTAAAATTCAAGAATGATCAAGAATATTTCCATGAAAAGATATCGATGAAACGCAAATATCAAGGATATTCCACTAATTTCATGGAGTATAGAAGTCAAAGTTTTAACCAACCGGGTATAATAAAGAATGGAATAACAAAAGAAATCACCACGCATGCGATGATAATCAGATGTATGTGTTATTCCAATGTAATAATAAATAATCTTAACTGTGTCGTGAAATTCACAATGGCTGTGATGTTCCAATGTAATAATAAAGATGGAACCAGTCCTGTAAAACACATGTATAGATGTTCCAATGTAATAATAAAGATTTTAACCAGTCCCACAAAAACACACATGCATGTGATGTTCCAATGTATAATAATAAAGATTTTAACCAGTCCTGTAAAAACACATGCATGTGATGTTCCAACAGTAATAATAATAAAGATTTTAACCAAAGTCCTGTAAAAAACACATGCATGTGATGTTCCAATGTAATAATAAAGAATGTCACCAAGTATAGGTAAACCACGATACAAAGTTATTCCAATGTAATAATAAGCAATGGAATAACAAATGCTTCTTCATGAATAAGAAAGAATAACACCCCTTACTTTTGGTAGAGATCGAATATCGCAAAGAAGCAGTAAGAATAAAATACTCTTCTTCTTTCTCTTATTCTCTCTATACTTTCTCTCTCTATAGCTCAATGAATTCGTGAAAAATAATGAAGCACTAGCCTCTATTTATAGAAGATTTCTAGCTTAAGACCGCCGTGTGAAAAGGCAAAGGGCTCGATCGACTCGATGATGTGAAAAGAAAAGTGGTTCGACGCTCAGAATGTGAAACGACAAGTGGTTCGACGCATCAGAATGTGAAACGACAAGTGGTTCGACGTCAGAATGTGAAATGTGGTAATCGATAAAAGGTAATTACTATTAACGGAAGGTAATTACTATCGATTTAAGGTAATTACTATTCACAAGTAAGGTAATTACTATTAACGAAGGTAATTACTATTCACAAGGGTAATTACTATTCACAAAGGTAATTACTATCGACGGCTAAGGTAAATACTATCGACGAAGGTAATTACTATTCACAAAGGTAATTACTATCGACGAAGAGACTCTTAGATGATTTACATACGAGCCCCCATAAAATAATCAAACTTACCACAAATCATTTTATTTTTAATCAACACATATTTAATCTTTCAACAATTATTAATCATTTATAACTTGTCGCCTCAATTATTGATTTAATACTATAACATATTATACAGATGATAATCGTGACAATAATCAATCAATAATATAAGAGATATGATGCAAAGAATTATCAGAGTAATAATTGAAAGATAAATGGTAAGTGACTTCTCACGTAAGATCAATAATCAATACCGCAAAGCTACTATGCAACCACGCCAGACATCGCATTTTTACCACCGGTAGTTCAACAGCTTTTAATTCAGAATACCTCCGCCGTTATTTTTATAAAATATTTTTGTCGCTTTCAATCCGACAATAATTCTGCTGGGGTCCACCAATGATCGAGCCATTGTATTTAATATTCCCTAACAAAAAGAATATTCCCCACCAAACGAATATTTTATAACAACTTCAGATACTTTGCAAAATTTATAAATATTACCCACAACTATAACATTATATCAAATTTATTCCATAATATTCAAAAAATAATATTTATAGAAAATTCATCTTTATTTATAAAAGTCAGGGTCTTACAACCTCCCTTCTTATGAAATTTCGCCTCAAATTAGGGTACGTGACTGGTATGTCAAGAGGTAAGGATACCTTTGATTTCATTTCGCATTCTAACTCCCAAGTCATTTCTCAACATCGTGGTTCCTCCACAAAACTTCGACTGAGGTATAACTCGAGCGTAGAATATGTTCCTTCTTATCCAAGATTTGAACAGAACCTCTTCATACGCCAAATCTTCCGCTATTTCGTCCCGGCTTCTAACTCAATAATGTGGTTCGGTCTTTCACATATTTACGTAATATGGATATGTGAAAACGCGATGAACACGAGACATATTTCACAGAAAGCGAGTCTATAGGCCACGCCCTACTCGACGAGGATTAAAATGGACCGATGAATCGAGGATTAAGTTTTCCTCTCTTCCAAATCTTGTAACTCCTTTCCATGGAGCAACTTTTAACAACACACGATCTCCTATATCGAATTCCACGCCCTTTCGGCGAAGATCAAGATAACTCTTTTCACGATTTTGTGAGGTTTTTATACGTCATTTGATCGCTTTGAATCTTTTCCGTAGTCATACGCACTCAACTCCTATTGGCCCCAACAACGCTGCTTCACCCACCTCATCCCAAAGATACCGAGAACGACACTTTCTTCCATACAACGCTCGAATGGAGCCATGCCAATACTTGTTTGATAACCGTTGTCAGAGGAAAACTCCACCAATGGTAAGAACTTGTCCCAACTCCCTCAAATCAAGGACACAGAGTCTTAATAGATCTTCAAGAGTTTGAATAGTCCTCTCCGATCGTCTCGTCTGTCTTCGAGGATGATACGCCGAGCTAAATCGTAAGTCCGCGCTCATAGCTTTTTGCAAACTAACCCAAAATCGTGGAAGTTAATTCGGTCTCGATCGTAAACTATGGATACCGCAATACCATGCAAATTTTACAATCTCGCTTATGTACATACGAGCAAGACGCTCAAGTGTATAAGTTTCGACGGTAAGAAATGAGCGCACTTGGTCAATCTATCAACAATGACCCAAATCGCATCAACGCCTTGAGAAACCTTAGGAAGACCGAGAATCGAAATCCATGGTAATGTGCTCCTACTTCCATTCCGGAATTTCAAGTGGTTGCAATGGACCTTTTGGTACTTGATGCTCCGCTTAACTCGCTGACAAGTTAGACACCTTGAGATAAACAACGCTATCTCTCTCTTCATATTGCTTCCACCAAAATGTACGACTTAATATCATGATACATTTTGGTACTCCTGTGATGGATTGCAAATGGTGTGTCAGGCGCCCATCATGATATTATACTTTAAATCGTGGTCGTTAGAACACAAAGTCCGGAGTCGACTCAAGTATTCCTTCTTCATCGATTCTTGCTTCCTAGATAAAGACCTTCTTGCACTTTCTTCCTCATACGATCGCCTCCGTGTCCAGAAGCTCGAGCAACCTTTAACTTTATCGATTAAAGTCTGCTTCTACTCAGATACTCGCTATCATCACACGCGGCCCCTCGAGTCTTTAACTCTATCTCCATCCTTTGCAAGTCACACAAAATGGGCCTCATACGACAATATCGCACTCAGATTGCATATATGATTTTCTACTCAATGCGCCGCCTACCACGCTCGCTTTTCCGTGATGGTATCGATGGTACGATCATAATCTTTCAATAGCTCAAGCCAACGCCGTTGTCGCATGTCGAGTTCCTTTTGAGTGAAGAAATATTTGAGGCTTTTACGATCCGTAAAGATCTCCACTTTCTCCCCATACAAGTAATGCCTCCAAATTTTAAGTGCAAAAGATAATAAATGCTAACTCTAGATCACGAGTAGGATAATTCCTCTCATATTCTTTTGAGTTGTCGCGAGGCATATAGCTATAACTTTTCCATGTCAGCATAAGAACACATCCCAACCTTTGCTCAAGCATCATCAGATGACAAATCCTCCGAGCCGATGGTATCACGTAACAAAATAAATAAGTCTCCTCTCGAAGTTCTTGAAAACTCTTCTCACATTCTTCGCCTCCAACCGAACTTTCAGATCTTTCGAGTCACCGAAATAACAATGGAGTAGCGATTCGAGAAAATCCTTCCACGAATCTCCGATAATAACCAAATAAACCGAGAAAGCTACGATTTCTATTATCGATTTAGGTTGTTCCCTACTTTCAATAGCTTCAATCTTTGGCTGGGTCAATGATATTCCACGACTTGATACCACGTGCCCAAGGAATGCTACTTCTTCAAGCCGTAACTCACATTTCTTCAACTCGCATAAAGCTTATATTCACGGTTTTTTGGAGTGTCACCTTTCAAGTGTTGCTTTCATGATCTTCACGCTTTTTGAATAAATAAGGATGTCATCAATAAAGACGACCACAAAGTGATCTAAATATTCCTCAATACTTGCTCATCATATCCATGAAGGCAAAGAGAGCATTAGTCAATCCAAAGGACACGACTAGGAATTCATAATGCCCGCATCGAGTTCTCGAAAGCCGCCTTTGAATGTCACGCC
This sequence comes from Panax quinquefolius, assembly GCA_020205615.1. NCBI lineage: Eukaryota > Viridiplantae > Streptophyta > Magnoliopsida > Apiales > Araliaceae > Panax > Panax quinquefolius. The sequence continues at coordinate 139,658,835 of CM035162.1, read as the reverse complement.
GCTCTAATCTTCAATCGGTGATATCCTAACGAAGATCAATCTTTGAAAAGAATTTGCCTCAGCAATCGGGTCAAACAGTCATCAATACGCGGCAATGGATACCTATTTTTGATGGTGACATGATTCAACTCCCGATAATCAATACAAAGTCGATACTCCCATCTTTCTTCTTCACGAATAGTAATGAGCACCCCAAGGAGAAGTACTTGACTTAATAAAGCCAATGTCTAACAATTCCTCGCAGCTGGGTCTTTAACTCCAAGTTCAATAGAGCTATTCGACATGGGCTTTGAAATAGGTTTTGTACCGTTTCAAGGTCGATACAAAATTCAATTTCACGCCTGGGGTAGGCCAGAAGTTCTTCGGGAATACGCCAGAAATTTATTAACAATAGAAATATCGCTCAAAACCGACGATTTTTGTTTAAATCAGGATACGAGCTAAGAAAGCTCGACATCCGCTTTTTCAATAAACGAATAGCTTTTATGGCTTGAGATTTACCGTGATTGATTTTAATGGTTTGGTCGTTTGAATTCAAGATAATAGGTTGATTAGGAATATGAAAGCTAACAACCTTACGAAAACAATCAATTTTTGTATGATAAGTAGCTTAACCAATCAATCCTTGTAATCACGCCAAATGCAAGTATTTTTAATGAAATAAGATCGACAGTAATGTGAGGGTACCGATTTGAACCAAACAAGACTTATAAACAAAGGGATGTAATGAAGGTTTCTCCCAACCAGAGTTTCCACATATAAGTCAAAGTCTAATTTCTCCTGAGTCAAATTTAATCGATGAGCGCAAGTAGAGAAATAAAAGAATGGGTAGAACCCCAGATCAAATAAAGTATGACTTCATTAGAGTTTATGATAAGCTTACCCGTGATGACCTCTATTCGATTCCTCGCTTCTCGGGAGGTCACAACAAACGCCTCCTCAGACTACCGGCTTTGAATTTTCCGACTACCTTTTGTGCTCCATCCTAGCTGAATTTGTCTTCTAGAAACGACAAAATCGAGCTGTTGACCTTCTTCCACAATTATAACACGCTTTGACGGCATGGCGCAGCTTGATCGATGTGTCCCTCCTCCGCATTTGAAGCATACGATAGTGGTCTTTCTCCTTCCTTAACAACGGTGCCAGTGTGTCGACGCCTTTTCCATCATCATTGAATCTCCTTTTTCGAAATGTCCATTCTATTTTTTGGCCCCGACACCACCGGTGGGTTACCATATCCGCCCGCTGATTCCTCCACGCTTGTTGTCACCGCTCACGACTACTCTCGCCGGTATTATAATTTTGCTTACCGCTTCTTTTTAGTCAAGGCTGACTCATTATCGCTACTTCCACTAATCGAGCCCTATTTACAACATCCTAATACAAACACGCTTTACGAGAAATAAGATGTCGACGATTCCCGCTTCAAACCTCTTAAAACATTCGCGCCATTCTCTCTTCATTATCCACCAAGTGGGACGAAACCGTGATAACTCCGCAAATTTTGCCTCAGATCATGACACTTGGCCATATTGTTTTGTTCCAACTTGATAAACTCCACCTCCTTCATGTGGCGTAATACTTTCAGAAAGTATTTGTCGCTGAATGCCTCCCGAACTTCTCCCAAGATATCTTCAAGACAAAGAAGTCGAGTACGCTTTTACCGATTCCCACCAAGAATCGCCCTCCGCAAGAACATAAAGGCGGCAAGGGAACCTTTTGCTTCCTCAAGCATCCCAAGACATCAAATATCTTGGTAATCTGCTTTATCCATGCTTCCGCCAAGTGGTTTTGCTTCCCCTTAAACTCCGGTGGTCCCAGCCTCGAATTGTTTAATGCAGGACCGCCGAGAGTTTTCCGTGTTTCCACCCCACGCTTTTGGACAGAGTCGCTTCATCGCCATTGCCAGATAAATCGCATAAAGCCTCAACATTCGATCATTCATCATTTGGTCAAGTTGTTGTTGTTTGTACGAGGATTGTCGCCTCGATGCACATTATCCTCGATTATCGATATGCTGGTGAATCAACGATCGTCATACTCCATCATATATTCTCAACATTCTCGATGTCATTTTCAGACATCGCCACAAAACAAAAGGTTAATCGACATGTAACAAATTATCCCTATCTTCCCGACCAACCAATAAAATAAAGACATAAACTTAGTAGTCATACTAACTAAGGTATTCCCCTGCCTCTCCCTCCTAGTACTATTCTCACATCTTAGCCAGTGGATCATATCCCTAAGCTCGATACTAAATCGCGACGCCCTAAAAATTAGGTATACATCACCCATCTTGGGTCGCCACTTACATGGTATGTAATTTAAATACAACTTATTAACATAACTGCTGTGGTACAATACTTATATATAAATCGTGAGTTTAAATACAAATATCGCCTACTAGATATTATACAAACTCAAAAAAAGTCCTCATTACAATTATTATCACACTATTTCACGTAATAAAGAGGACTACTAATGCTATCTTCGTGACCATCACTGCTTCCCCGACTCGTCCCAAATTATATTCTCATTTCCTCAAGAGAATAAAGGAAAGAAAGGGTGAGCTCAACTAGCCCAAGAAGAAATATTACGACTAAGATAATGCGTAATAAATTATCAATAGTCTTCAACAATGTTAAACCGATAAAATACAATAGATAAAGTTTAAATCACAGCTGAATAAAGAATCCATTAAAAGAGTCAAGTAGAAAATAAAGTCTACTATCTTTTAGGTTTTAAAAGGTTTTTCATCATCGTATATAATTTAGACTCACTTTTAATAAATATTCCACATCATCGAATCACCCCCGCACTACTACCAAGGATATTCTTTAAGATCACGACCACAATTATTCATGCACTACGGCCAAGAATATTTCAGGTATTCATTAATGGTCATGATCATGCCAACAATCGGCCCATCAATGCACTACTACCAATCGAGGATTTTTATCACATCATTTGTAACATTACTACCATGATTACAATCAATAGTCTCTCGTCATAATCATACCAAGTCCATCTATGCACTACGTGCCACGTATATGACTTTCAACATAATATAAATATGAGGATGATGACAATGATATAAGAATTCAATAAAACAAGTTCAAGAATTATTTTATCCAGAATTATTAACGCCCAAATTATCAACATGATATCGCTTTTGTAGAGTAAAATTCAAGAATGATCGTAAGAATATTTCCATGAAAAGATATCGATGAAACGCAAATATCAAGGATATTCCACTAATTTCATGGAGTATAGAAGTCAAAGTTTTAACCAACCGGGTATAATAAAGAATGGAATAACAAAAGAAATCACCATGCATGCGATGTATCGATGCAAAAGTTATTCCAATGTAATAATAAATAATCTAACCAGTGTCATGAAATTCGCATGCATGTGATGTTCCAATGTAATAATAAAGAATGGAACCAGTCCCAGAAACACATGCATGTGATATTCCAATGTAATAATAATAAAGATGGAACCAGTCCTGTAAAACACATGCATGTGATGTTCCAAATAATAATAATAAAGATTTTAACCAGTCCTGTAAAACACATGCATGTGATGTTCCAATGTATCAATAATAAAGACGAAACCAGTCCTGTAAAACACACGCATGTGATGTTCCAATGTGTAATAATAGAAGAATGTCACCAAGTATAGGTAAACCACGATACACAAAGTTATTCCAATGTAATAATAAGCAATGGAATAACAACAGCTTCTCTTCAATAATAAGAAAGAATAACACCCTTTACTTTTGGTAGAGATTGAATATCGCAAAGAAGCAGTAAGAATAAAATACTCTTTCTTCTTTCTCTTATTCTCTCTATACTTTCTCTCTATATAGCTTCAATGAATTCGTGAAAATAATGAAGCACTAGCCTCTATTTATAGAAGATTTCTAGCTTAGACCGCCGTGGTGAAAAGGCAAGTGGCTCGACGAATCGAATGATGTGAAAAGAAAAGTGGTTCGACGCTCGAATGTGAAACGACAAGTGGTTCGACGCACTCAGAATGTGAAACGACAAGTGGTTCGACGCCTCGTAATGTAAAGGTAATTACTATCGAAAGGTAATTACTATCGATTTAGGTAATTACTATTCACAAGGGTAATTACTATCGAACGAGGTAATTACTATTCACGAAGGTAATTACTATTCACAAGGGTAATTACTATTAACGAAGGTAATTACTATCGACGGTAAGGTAAATACTATCGACGTAAGGTAATTACTATTCACAAAGGTAATTACTATCGACGAAGAGACTCTTAGATGATTTATATACGAGCCCTCCATAAAATAATCAAACTTACCACAAATCATTTTATTTTTAATCAACACATATTTAATCTTTCAACAATTATTAATCATTTATAACTTATCATCTCAATTATCGATTTAATACTATAACATATTATACGATGATAATCGCGACAATAATCAATCAATAATATAAGAGATATGATGCAAAGAATTATCAGAGTAATAATTAAGCATAAATGAAAGTGACTTCTCACGTGAAGCATCAATAATCAATACCGCAGCTACTATGCAACCACGCCAGACATCGCATTTTTACCACCGGTAGTTCAACAGCTTTTAATTGTGAATACCTCCGCCGTTATTTTTATAAAATATTTTTGTCGCTTTCAATCCGACAATAATTCTCGCTAGGGGTCCACTAATGATTGAGCCATCAGACGAATATTCCCTAACAAAAAGAATATTCCCCACCAAACGAATATTTTATAACAACTTTCAGCATACTTTTGCAAAATTTATAAATATTACCCACAACTATAACATTATATCAAATTTATTCCATAATATTCAAAAATAATATTTATAGAAAAATTCATCTTTATTTATAAAAGTTAGGTCTTATAATAACCATATATCTTTGATCAATTACCTGATTGCATTTGCACTTAAGCTAAAGATATTCAATTATAAATTCAATTATCATCATCATACTCAACTAACAATTCAACTATTAAATACATCGCATCATCGAAAAAGAGAACCTAACCTATATAAAATCATACCAATAATCTATCCATCTTTACACTCAAGTCAAAGAGAAATATCATCATTAGTATTATAAGAATGTTAAATATGATAATAATAAAATAATATAATCAATATATAGATTTAATCTTAAGAAGAAGATTCATAAATCAACGATACTCATCTCATAACACCTTAATTAAAATGTTATAAATCACTTAATAACTTCATAATCTAATATTATTAATACTACCAATAATATTTTAATCATTTCTTAAACTTATAAACAATTTATTTTAATTGTTTACACTTTACTAATAAAATGCATTTAATCATCTTAAAATGCCAAACTCATAAGATCTCATCACCAATAACCAAAACCATCATCAAAAATCAAGATATACCTCATATATATGATTCTCAAGCCATAAAATCATATTTTCCAATTTTATTACTTCACATAACATATTTAATTCATTTACTCATAACTAGAATATTTTCATGAAAAAATACCAAATCAGCTTTTAAAAAATATTTCTTTTCTGAAATTTAGAAGAATATAGTCCCATATTGAATATATATTTTTCTCAAAATTTTTAAATTTCATTTACTATTTTTCACACGGCCAAAACCAATCAATATTCTAGACATTTATCATAAATTATACTTTTATTCAAAAATTCTGAAATTAATACGGTATACTGATATTATATAGATGTACTCCCAATAAAAATTTCATCAATTTTGGAGTTAACCACAAGGAGTTATAAGCGGTTACTTTTAAAATAGTCTTTTCTCATAAAATCCATAACTCCTAATCTATACATCCAAAAATCGCCATTTTTGGACACAATCTACAAAACTCATCAAAATATCATTTCAAATTTTTTCAGAATTTTTGAATGTTCAGAAAAATTTTGAAATTAAAAAAACATAATAACCCTTAAAATCCCTTATTATCCCTTACCTCAAAAGAAGAAAAGACTTCTAATAAAATAATTTGACATAAAGCATGACTTGAACTTGACCGTATAAAGAATACTCAAAGTATACTCAAAATACTCACAAGAATACGCCGATAATATAGAGAGAGAGAAAACTTCAGCTTTGTGTGTGATTTTTCAATTCTAACCCAAGACCCTATTTATAGAAAATGCTAAATAATTCCAAAGTAGAAAATTTATTAATATATATATATATATATATATATATATATATATATAATCTTCACGCACACCTTGGACAATCTGATCTCACTTTTTTCCATGCTAAGGCACACACCAACCTTTGTTAAAAAACGCTTTTTCTTTTAAAACAAATTTAAAACTTTTGAAAAATAATTATTTTGAGCTTCTAACTTCAATAATTCATAATAAATAGCCCTTTTATCCCAAAAATTCAAATCTTGTAATTTTTATAGGAAATTCAATTCTCTACAACTTTGCGTAAGAAAGTTTTTCCAAATTCCAAACAAAAATCGACCGAAATCCACAAACTAGGATTTTACAAAAGCTATAATCAAATTTCACCAAGAAATGGGGTCCACCGACACACAAAACATGTGTTAATCATTTAATGCCACAAAAAATACTCTTCCTCCTCATATACTCATATATCGCACATTCATTATAAAAATATCACCAAGTAATATATTATTAAAATAATATATTTAAATAATTATTTTATCGTAAAAGATAAAATATTAATTTTCAACAATTGTCACTTTAAAATTTTCTCCATCTATATCCACATAAAATGAATATTTTCCTCATCATATAAATCAATAATTAATTATTCACAAATAATATTACAGAATCACAATATCGACAACCAAGCGCCCTGTGAGAGAGGGCTTTCCAATAAGGATCTCTCCTTACCTCGCACGCAATTAGCGACCTCAAACCTCTCCTGTATGTAACTTTCTAGACATTTCCAATAATGTTATCCAATAATATTATTCAGATAATATGAATTATTGTCTGATAATGGAAAATAATCGTAATGACAATTATTAAAACAACAAAGAATATAAAATATCAACGCATCAATTATCAATCAATAAAATAAAATATCGAATAAAGAATTATCGTAATAATTATCGAGTAAAGCCTTCACGTAAGAATCAATAATTGGTGCAATAAATGCTACTAACGTGTTTTAACCAATTTAACCATTTTAACAAAGATTAATTCAGAATAACTACGCCATCATTTATAAACAACTTATATTTCATGCTTTCTTCATCCAATCGCTTCACATGGGGCCTACACAAGATCAAGGCTGTCAGATCGATATTCCCGACAAAAAGAATATTCCACGACCAAACTAATATTCTCCCGGCAACAATGAATATTTTATAAACACTGCATATTTTGTAAAATTTGCATATTTCACCCATAACTTTAAACTTTTATCAATTTAACCATTTACTAAATAATAATTATAAGAAAATTGAATACTTTTATTTCATAAAATCCGGGTCTTATAATATCCTCGGTCGTAGCCAGGGTGATTCATGATGTGGATTATTTATTGCTTGAGTCCCAAATGATAAAAGTGATAAAAACCTTCTAAATCATAAAAGATAGAGATTTTATTCTCTACTGACTTTTTAATGGATCGCTTGTTCTCCGCAGCTAAACTTGATGGTTGTTATATTGTATCGCTTAACATTGTTGAAGGCTAACGATAATATATTCTCGCATTATCTTAGTCATAATATTTCCTATCGGCTAGTTGAGCTCACCCTTTACTTTCATTGTTCTCTTCGTGAAATGAGAACGTAGCAGGACTAGTGGGGAAACGAGTGACTTTTAATTGCATGATAAGATTAGAGTCCTCACTATTCAAAGGAAATAGTGGAAAATAAATGTAATAATATCAATTTGAGTTTCAGATATCGCCTGCAGACGACAATATTTGTTTTAAAACTCCCAACTTTATGTTTTGTCGCATTTTTACACCTACAAACAGATAATTGTTGTATTTGATTCTCAGCACCATGTATTTGATTTACCTCGAATTGTGATGTATACCTATTTTGGGGCGCCACAGCTTGGTATCAAAGCTTAGGGATACGGTCCCTAGCTAAGATGTAAAGACTAGAACTAGGGGAGTGAGAGACGGGAATTCTTCGTTAGTATTTACCTACCTAAGTTTATTTGGTATTTAATTGGTTGGTCATAGTATAGGGATAATATATGATATGTTAATTAACCTTTGTTTTGTAAGCAAGATTTGAAAATGGCATCCGAGAATGTCAAATATAGAATGGAGCATAAGAGACCGTTGAGTCTCCACAGATCAATAATTAGGACAATGTGCAACAGATGGCGATAATCCTCCTATAAATAACAACACTAACCAAAATGATGAACGACTTTGACGCTTAGGAGCTTTTTAGAATTCATGCAACACCGCATTTGCAGAGACTCTTATTCATAATGCAGAGGAAACAATGGCAACCCACTATTGGTCACCGCTAAGCTTGCTTCAAGGAGCCGGGACCACCGGAGTTTTTGGGAAAGCTAGAACCACTTAAGGCGAGATACATGGTTAAAGCAGATCACAAAGATATTTGATGTCTGGGATGCTCGTAGGAGCAAAAGGTTCCTTTCACCACCTTTATGTCATGCGTGAAAAGGCGACATCGGTGGAAATCAGAAACGATCCATCCGCATCGACGCACTCAAGATGTCTTGGGGAAGTTCCAAGAGTCGTTCAACGACAAGTACTTTCCCGAAAGTATTCACCATACGAAGGAGGGTGGAGTTCATCAAGTCGAGCAAAACAATACGACCGTGTCGCAAAGACGAGGCTAAGTTCATTGAGTCAGTTCTTGCTTCAATCCCATTCGTCGATAATGAGGAGCCGAATGACGCTTGAATGTTTTAAGAGGTTTGAAACCCAATATACATCAATACCTCATTTCTCACAAACTTTGTTTATATTCGGATGTCAGGAATAAGTCTCAAGCTTATCGAACGAGATAACGAAGTCAAAGACAACCAAAAGGCAACAACTAACAACACGATATTAATCGCACTTATGGCAACGCCATCTAACAATGATAATCATCGGGGGGAATTATCATGCCATTTAATGGTAACCATTTTTGCGGTAATCATGGCCAAAACAATAAGAATGGACATTTCAAGAAGAGAAGGTTCAACAACGACGCGAAGACGCTTGCATCAAAGACCCATTTCAAAGGAAGAAGAATCTAACATCGGTGGTATGTTTCATGAAGACCCCAACTTATTATTAATGAAATTTAATTTTCTATTTATTATTTTGAAATAGTAAGGGTTGATTTGATTAATGTGGATAGTTAGGGGTAATATACGCAAATATTTCAAAATAAGCAAAGTGGTTATAAAATATTCATTGTTGTCAGAATATTCGTCTGGTCGTGGAATATTCAGATCGCTTGTGGAATATTCGTATTTACGGCCAAGTACCATGTGGGGCCCCATAACTAAAAAGCGATCGATGAAGAAAACGACAAATATAAGTTGTTTAAAATAATAACAGAAGTTGTTACCAAGTAATCACCGTTAAAATACTTGTGGTTAAAACACAAGAAGACACCAGTATCGCACCAATTATCGATTCTTACGTAAGAAGGCACTACTCAATAATGATTACAGAATTATTGTTCAAAGATTTTATCGATTTAATAATTGTCACGCGTTGATATTTTATATTGTTGTTGTTTCAATAATCACATTACACAAGATTTTTCATTATCGGCAATAATTCATATTATCCTAATAATATTATTAGATAACATTATTGGAAATGTCTAGAAAGTTCTCGCTCTAAGGAGAGGTTCGGTCACCTAATCATACTACCAAAGAAGGAGAAATTTTATCGAAAGCCCTCTTTTCCTGGGAACCGCTCGTCACAAATATCAGGATTCTCAAATATTATTTGTGAATAATTAATTATTGATTCATATGATGAAAAAATATTGATTTTATGTGGATATAGATGGAGAAAATTTTAATGTGACAATTGTTGAAAATTGAAATTTTATCTTTTTCTCGATAAAATAATTATTTAAATATATTATTATATTTTAATAATATAATAATGGTGATATTTTTTACAACGAATGTGATATATATATGTATACGAGGAGGAAGAGTATTTTTTGTTGCAATAAATGTATAAAACATGTTAAACATGCTCATGGACCCCATTTATCGAATCGAAATTTGATTATAAATTTGAAAATCGCCTCCGCTTGTGGATTTCTTTTGGCCAATTTTTGTTTGAAATTTGGAAAAACTTTCTTCTGCAAAGTTGTAGAGAATTGAATTTTCTATAAAAAGTCGCGAGTTTCGAATTTTCTCGACAAAAGGGCTATTTATCGTGAATTATCAAGTTCTGAGTTCAAATAATCGATTTTTGGAAGTTTTAATTGTTTAAAATAACAAAAACGTTTTTGTGGTTGGTTGGTAGGCACATGTGTTGAAAAATTTGCTGAAATCAGAATTTCTAAGTTTATGATATATTTATATAAATTTATTAATATTTTATTAAATTTTCGCTTTTGGTGTTCTAAAGCAATTTCCTATAAATAAGGTGCTTAGGTTAAATTGAAAATCATACCGTAAATTAAAGTTTTCTCTCTAGTTGAGCTCACCCTTTCCTTTTTTTGTTCCATTTTTCTTCTCGTGAGACGAGAATATAGCGAAACGAGCTCTGGGTAATGGAATGAAGGTTCTAGAGAGAGTCGTTTAGTAGTCCTCACCATTTTGTAAAATAATGTATCAATAAATGTGATGAGGATTTATTTGAGTATAGATATTGTCTGAAGATAATATTTGTATTCAAACTCACAGGCCATCATTGTAATAATAAAGTTGTAGTTGTTTATGTACCATGATCGACAACTCGAATGGGTGATGTATACCTATTTTGGGGGCGCCACGATGGTATCGAGCTTAGGATATGATCTCTCCGCTGAGATCGGGAATAAAACTAGGAGGGGAGAGACGAAGTAAATCCTTCGCTAAGGTGTCCTACCTAAGCTTATTTGTTAGTTGGTCAAGATATAGGATATTATGTGATATATCGATTTCCTTAATTAACCTTTGCTTTTACGACAAGATTTTGAGAATGTCGAATCGAGAATATTAACAATGGAAATGAGACCGTGGAGACGCCTCGCACTTTCACCAACGAGGAGAACGCGGCAACAGTCCGCAATGTTCCTCCCGTGAACAACACCAATTTGAGCGTGATGATGAACGAGGGATGTTTAGAAGCTTTTTGCGCTCACGCAAAATCGCATTTAGGAGACTCGTGTTCAAAATACGTGGAGGAAATGATAAGCAATTCACGGGTTGTCACAAACAAGCGCCTCAAAGAGTCAGGACCACTAGAATTTAAGGAAGTGGAGTTTATTAGGATCGAGCAGTAACAACATGACGGTGTCTCAAAGACGAGGCAAAGTTTACAGAGTTATCCAGTGCTCAGCACCTCATTTCGTGGAGAATGAGGAACGATGACGCAGAAGTTTCTTAGAGGTTTCAAACCCGACATACGCCAAGATCTCATTTTTCATAAATTTTCTCTATTCGGATGTTGTAAATGTGGATCAATTATTAGAGCGAGATAACGAGTACTATTAACCGAGGGACCACAACCAGGATCATACCGGAGATGGTAGTCAACAAAACAACGATAACCAAATGGAGAAAGAAAAGACGGACAAAATGGTAACCACTCAGTGGTAATCATGGCCATGAAAATAGAAGAAGCGAAATGAGAGAAGATTTTAAAAGAGGAGATTTAACAACGACTCATGCTGAGACGACAAGGTCACGGCAAAGAATCGGTTTCTAAGGGAGGAGAACGACCACCCCATTATACGCTATAAATGCGGAAAGAGGGATATATCGGTCCAAACTGTCCATAACAGCTTCAAGGTATGCTATAATTGTGGAAAGGAAGGACATATCGCCGAGATTGTATCAGAAGATGAAACCTAGTTCAATGGGGATTGTGACTCAAAAGATCGTCCCCAGTAAAAGTCAAAGTCAATCTGCCCGGAAGAGCATTTGTCATGATCGTCAAAATGCGAGAACCCAAACGAGGTGATCACGGGTAAGCTATTTATAAATTCTTGCAAGTTTATACCTTTACTTGATATCGGTCTTACTCATTCATTTATCTCCCGCCAGTGCTCAACGCTTAAACTCGACTCGAGAGAAATTAGACTTCGATTTATCTCGTGGAAACTCCGTTAGAGAAACTTTCATCACATCCACTCGCTTATAAATCTTGCTTGATTCAAGTTGGCACCATCACTTTACCCGCTGACCTTATCTCTTTAAAGATACTTGCTTTTGATGTGATTTTAGGATTGATTGGTTAACTACACATCATGCCAAAATTGATTGTTTTCGTGAGTTGTTAGCTTTCATATTCCTAAACAACTCGTCATACGAATTCAAGCAACTAAACCATTAAAATCAATCACCGCTATATCTAATCATAAAGCTATTCGCTTATTGAAAAACGGATGTCAAGCTTTCTTAGCCCATGTTATGGATTTGAATAAAGACACGCCAAATTTGAATAATATTCCCGCTGTTATCGACTTTCCTAACGATTTCAAGAACTTCCCTGGCCTACCCCTTTAACGTGAAGTTGAATTCTTTATTGATCTTGAACCCGGTACAAAGCCCATTTCTAAAACCACATATCGAATGGCTCCTATTGAACTTCAGAGTTAAAGGTCCAACTACGTGAATTGTTGGACATCGGTTTCATCTGGCCCCAAGACATCTCCTCGGGTGCTCTGCTTTTATTCAGAAAGAAGAAAGACGGGAGTATGCGACTTTGTATTGACTATCGGGAATCGAACCATGTCACCATCAAGAATAGGTATCCTCTACCTCGTATTGATGACCCGTTTGACCAAATTGCAGGGGCACAATTTTTTCAAAGATCGATCTTCGCTCGGATATCATCACCAAGATTAGAATCCGAGGATATTCCAAAGACCGCCTTCGTAACTCCAGATGGGCATTATGAATTCTTAGTCATGTCTTTCGGACTAACTAATGCTCCTGCGGCTTTCATGGATATGATGAACCGAGTATTCAAGGAATATTTGGATCGGGCCATTTGTTGTTTTATTGATGACATCTTCATATATTCCAAAAGTCGTGAAGATCATGAGCACCAATCAAGAAATGTGAGTTCGCTTGAGGAAGTAGCATTCCTCGGGCACGTGGTGTCGAAAACACGGAGTATCTGCTGATCCCACAAGATTGAAACAATACAAAGTTGGAGCAACCAAGTCGGTGATCAAGTACGTAGCTTTTGGGCTTAATTGGTTATTATCGGAGATTCGTGGAAGGGTTTTCTCGAATCGCTACTCCATTAACTCAAATAACTCCTAAGGATACACAATTCGCTTGGAGCGAAGAATGCGAGAAGAGTTTCCAAGAGCTTAAGAGAGACTTATTTCTAAGACTGCTTCTAACAATACCATCCGGTTCTTGATGGATTTGTTATCTCACAAATGATGCTTCGCAAAAGGGTTGGGATGTGTTCTCATGCAACGTGGGAAAATCATAGCCTATGCTTCATGACAACTTAAAGAGTATGAGAGGAATTATCCTACTCATGATCTAGAGTCAGCGTAAAGCAAGCTGCCGCTTAAAGATATGGAGGCACTATCTATATGGGGAGAAAGTGGAGATATATTCGCACCATAAAAGCCTTAAATATTTCTTCACTCAAAAGAACTCAACACGCGGCAGTGACGCTGGCTCGAGCTATCGAAAGACTACGACCACACTATTCAATACCATCCCGAAAAGCGAACGTGGTAAATCGACGCGCCAGTAGAAGATCATATGCGGAATGAGTGCGATGATGTCAAGTATACGACAGAGCCAACTTTAATAGAAAAGTTAAGGTCAGCTTCGCCACCGAATCGGAAATATGATGCGATGAAGAAGAAAGTACAAGAAAGAGCTATTCCTAAGCGAGAATTGATGAAGAAGGAATACTTGAGTCCACTCTAGACTTTCAGGTTCCTAACGACTCTAATTTGAAGTACAAGATTATGATGGAGGCACACATACACCATTTGCAATCCATCTCGAAGTACCAAAATGTATCGTGATCTTCTACATACATTTTGGTGGAACAATACGAAGAGAGAGTTTGCAAAGTTTATCTCGATGTGTTTAACTTGTCAACGTGTAAAAAGTGAAGCATCTAGTACCTAAGGGTCCGCTATAACCACTTGAGATTCCGAAATGGAAGTGGAACATATTACCATGGATTTCACGTTACGGGTCTTCCTACTTGCTTTCTCAAGGCATCAATGCTATTTGGGTTATTGTTGATAGATTAACCAAGTCTCGCCATTTCTTGCCGACACGGAGACTTATTCCCTCGAACGCCTTACTAGTACAGACGTGAATGAGATTGTGAGGTCAGCATGGCACGCCTCAGATCCATAGTTTTGATCGTGACCCAAGATTCACTTCAAGATTTTGGGTTATCTTGCAAAAAGCTACGGGCACGGATTTACGATATCTGGGCCGCATACCATCCTCAAACGGACGAACAATCGAAAAGGACTATTCAAACTCTCAAGATTTATTAAGACTCGTGGTCCTGCACTTCAAGGGCGCTTGGGATAAGTATTTACCATCGGTGGAATTCTCCTACAACAACAGCTATCGTGCAAGTATAGTGTGGCTCCATTCAAGCATTATATGGACGAAAATGTCGCTTCCAATACGTTGGGATGAGGTGGGTGAAGCAACATTGTTGGGACCCGAAGTTAAGACGTATGACTACCGAAAAAGATCCAAATGATTCGACAACGATATAAACCAAGACAAGATCGATAAAAGAGTTATGCGGATCTTCATCAAAAGGACATGGAATTTAGTATGGGGATCATGTATTGTCATGAAGTTGCTCCACGGAAGGAAGTTACAAGATTTGGGAAGAGAGGAAAACTCAATCTATGATTTATCGACCATTTTAAATTCTCGACCGAGTAGGAAATGTAGCCTATAGACTCAAGCATTCTCCGAGTATGTCTCGTGTTCATAATGTGTTTCACATATCCGCATTTCATAAATATGTGAAAGACCCAACCACGCTATAGAAGTTAGAACCGGACGAGATAGCCAAGACTTAACGTATGAGGAGTACACCGCCAAGATCTTGGATAGGAAGGAGCATGTCCGCCGCTACGCTAAAGCGTCATACCACAAGTTAAAGTTCGTGGAGGAATCATGTTATAGAGGAAATGACCGGAATTGGAAATGTAAATGAAAGCGGTGTATCCTCACCTTTTCAAACACTGTACGTGACGTTAATTTCGAGGACGAAATTTCATAAGGAGGAGGTCAGAAGACCCCAATTTATTATTAATGAAATTTAATTTTCTCTATTTATTATTTTGAAATAAGTAAGGGTTGATTTGATTAATGTGGATATTTAGGGTAAAATACGCAAATATTTCAAAATAAGCAAGTGGTTATAAAATATTCATTGTTGTTTGGAATATTCGTTCGGTCGTGGAATATTCAGACCGTCGGAATATTCGCATGACTACAAGCCTAATGTGTGGGGGCCCCATAACTGAAAGCGATCGGATGAAGAAAACGACAAATATAAGTTGTTTAAAAAATAACAACAGAAGTTGTTACCAAGTTATATATCGTTAAAATACTCTTGGTTTAAAACACAAGAAGATTACCAGATTGCACCAATTATCGATTCTTACGTAAGAAGGCACTACTCAATAATGATTACGTAATTATCGCTCAAATTTTATTGATTTAATAATTGTTGCATATTGATATTTTATATTTCTTGCTCATGGCTATATCTCTTTTTGTTGTAGTCCCGTCATTAATAAATTGTCTCGATATCTTCTAATAATTCAATTAATGGCTTGCTTCTTAATCAATCCATGTATCCACCGAAACACTCGTGATAGGTTGTTGTCCACGATGTCACACTTTGTATCAATCTTGAAAATGCCTCGCACCATTTCCTCAGAGTCCTAACCATCAAGAAATCATAAACCCCTTCATCAAACTCCTTAATTCTTTCAATCTCATCCTCAAAATCAATGGTAGTCAGAGATTTCATGTACCATCCAAAAGGTTTTCTTTCTTAGATTGGCATAACTATGCCTCGCATGCTTAATTTCTAGTTTCGGTAAGGAAAAACAAGCTAATGCCTACAAACACAAAATAATATGCTAACACATCATACGTAAGACCCCAACTTATTATTAATGAAATTTAATTTTCTATTTATTATTTTGAAATAGTAAGGGTTGATTTGATTAATGTGGATAGTTAGGGTAAAATACGCAAATATTTCAAAATAAGCAAGTGGTTATAAAATATTCATTGTTGTTTGGGAATATTCGTTCGGTCGTGGAATATTCAGTCTCGTCAGAATATTCGTATTTACTGCCAAGCAAATGTGTAGGGCCCCATAACTAAAAGCCATCGGATGAAGAAAACGACAAATATAAGTTGTTTAAAATAACAAACAGAAGTTGTTACTCAAGTAATATCGTTAAAATACTGTGGTTAAAACACAAGAAGATTACCAGTGATTGCACCAATTATCGATTCTTACGTAGAAGGCACTACTCAATAATGATTACAGAATTACCGCTCAGTATTTTATCGATTTAATAATTGTCATGCGTTGATATTTTATATCATCATTGTTTCAATAATCACATTACACACGATTTTTCATTATCGAAGCAATAATTCATATTATCCTAATAATATTATTAGATAACATTATTGGAAATGTCTAGAAAGTTCGCTTCAAGGAGAGGTTTGGTCACCTAATCAAGGCCAAGAAGAGAGAAATTCTTATCGAAAGCCCCTTTTCCTGAACCTACCGTCATTACAATATCAGATTCTCAGAATATTATTTGTGAATAATTAATTATTGATTCATATGATGAAAAAATATTGATTTTATGTGGATATAGATGGAGAAAATTTTAATGTGACAATTGTTGAAAATTGAAATTTTATCTTTTCTCGATAAAATAATTCATTTAAATATATTATTATATTTTAATAATATAATAACGGTGATATTTTTTACAAATCTAATGTGGGATATATGAGTATACGAGGAGGAAGAGTATTTTTGTTGCAATAAATGTATAAAACATGTTAAAACATGCTCTGGACCCCCATTTATCGAATCGAAATTTGATTATAAAATGTGAAAATCGCCTGCTTGTGGATTTCATCCAATTTTTATTTGAATTTGGAAAACTTTCTTCTGCAAAGTTGTAGAGAATTGAATTTCCTATAAAAAGTCGCGAGTTTCGAATTTTCTGACAAAAGGGCTATTTATTGTGAATTATTGAAGTTCTGGAGTTCCGAAATAATTGATTTTTGGAAGTTTTAATTGTTTAAAATAACAAAAACGTTTTTATGGTTGGTTGGTAGGCACATGTGTTGAAAAATTTGCTGAAATCAGAATTTCTAAGTTTGCGTATGATTTATATAAATTTATTAATATTTTATTAAATTTTCTGCTTTGTGTTCTAAGAAATTTCCTATAAATAAAAATTAGGGTTAGAATTGAAAATCATACCGTAAATTAAAGTTTTCTCTCTATATTATCGAGCGTATTCTTGTGAGTATTTTGAGTATACTTTGAGTATTGCTATACTATTGCAAGTTCAAGTCATAAATTTATATCCTGTTTCAATTTGTAAGACCGATCTTCGAGGTAAAGGTTATTTTTTTATGATATTATTTATTCTAATATCATGATGTCAAGTATTGATCTAAACTTTTAATCAAATTTGGAACTTTTAGTGTCTGGGGTTACTATTCACGATACTACGATTACTATTCACGATACTTGCATTATTCACTTAATATTTACACTATTCATCTAAAAATGAAAATTTTCCTTTTCATCAAAATATCTATTCTCGATACTAGCTTTGATCAGATCCATGTTTTGATCATTCTCAATTTTACACCACTATGATTATTTTTGAGGTATTTTTGACATGGATAAAACAAAGTACTTAATCCTTAATCCTTAATCCTCGCCATTTTGTTTTACCGGATTCGCTTTTTAAAAAATATTTTTCATCATCTTCTACCTTAAATAATGATATTATTGAATATCTTTGGCCTCAGTAAAAAAAGATGAATGATTTTTGATGAATATCTTTGGCCCGTAGAAAAAAAAGATGAACAGTGTTTAGATGAATACGACTAATCGATGAATATCTTCGCCCAGAAAGTGCAAAGATGAATATTTGATTCCGATGTATATCGATTGATGTTACAGGATAAAAGATAGATTTATGAACTTTTAAATTCATACATGTAAGATAGTAGTTTGCATTCTCTACTTAACTCTTCTAATGAATTATTATTTCCGTCGCGAATATTGATTTAAAAACTTGTTGTCTATCAGATTCTATTAGATTTTTCCTCGTCAAGACTAATGATAATTTGTTGTATATTATCTTAGTCATAATATTCTTTACCGGGCTAGTTGAGCTTACCCTTTTCTTTTTGTTCCATTTTCTTCTCGTGAGACGGAGAATATAAATGAGTACGAAGCTCTGGGGTATGGAATGAAGGTTCTAGAGAGAGTTGTTTAGTAGTCCTCACCATTTTTGTAAAATAATGTATCAATAAATGTGATGAGAATTTATTTGAGTATAGATATTGTCTAGAAGATAATATCTCAGATTCAAACTCACAGCTTTCTTGTTGTAATAATAAAGTTGTAGTTGTTTCGCACTCACGATCGACAACTCGTAATGGGTGATGTATACCTATTTTGGGGCGCCACATTTCAAATACTGGACAGTGAGGGACACATCCGTTCAAACTCATACATACGTTAATCCAAAGCGTGTTTTAATTGTGGAAGAGAAGGTCACCTAGCTCGATTTTGTCAGATGGTGAAGTCAATTCAAGCCGGGATAGTGATGCCAAAGGATGTCCCGCATGTCAAAGCCTAGTAGTTTAAGAGAGCGTTTTTTTTTCGATGAGGAACTCCCAATAAAATTATCACGGTATGTTAGTCACAAACTCTCATAAGTCTATACCGTGTTAGATACCTTTGCCTCTACTCACTCTTTTATTTCACTTAGTTGTGTTCAATGTTTGAATTTAACTCGAGAAGTTAGATTTTGATTTATCTATTGAAACTCACTGGGAGAAACCTTCATTACCTCCACTATTTATAATTCTTGTTCAAATCAACACTTTCACGTTACCTCGTCAATCGTATCTCTTTGAAAATACTTGCCTTTGATGTGATTTTAGGAATCGAGTGGTTAATTACTCATCATGCTTTTCGTAAGGTTGTTAGCTTTCATATTCCTAACCAACCTGTTATGTGAATTCAAGCAACCAAATCACTAAAGTCAATCATGGTCATATTAAGCCATAAGAAAGAGCCCCTTTATCCTTTCGTTGTCGACTTCCTCAGGTGGAATGACCGGCGCTTTTACTTTCAGAAGCGATACCGTGAATGACGATGGCAAGTTGATAGGTATTAATGTAACGTGTTACCCAAGTCTTGGATGAGAGTCACAGCTTTGAATGATATTTCCATTGTTAATAAATTTCCTTACGATTCTTGAAGACATCTTAGCCTACCCCAGAGCGTGAAATCAATTTTGTATCGACCCCAAAGATGTAACCCATTTCTAAAACCTTCAAATATTTCTTCAACTAAAATGAATATAACATGCGCCAAAGACGTTGGCTCGAGTCAAGAAGATTACGATCATACCATTCAATACCATCGTGGGAAAGCGAACGTGGTAGCCGACGCTACGAAAGTAAGATCGACAAGCTATACAAGTGCGAATATACGAACCCCCATGAAGATAACGAATATACGAAAGTAGAATCGACTTTAATCGATAAAGTTAAAGTTCAGCTTTCAAGCTACACACCGAGTCGATGAATGTGTAGAATTAAAAAGGTTCAAGAGGGCGTTATTCTAGAAGCAAGAATCGATTTAAGAGAAGAAATCTCAACCCTCGATTTAATTGGCCCATTTGAAATCCTCGATAAAGTAGGAACCGCGGCTTATGACTCATTTTACCGCCAAAGTATGTCGCGTGTTCATAACGCTTTTCACGATCGATGTTACGTAAATATGTGGACGACCAACCATATTATTAAATTAGAACTAGACGATATAGCAAAAGATTTAACGACGAGGAGATACGTGTTAAAATCTTGATAAGAAGATCGATTCAACACTCAAAAGTTATACCTCAAGAGTTAGAATCAAATGAAGTCAAGGTATCCTCACCTCTTTGGCATATCAAGTGCGTGCACGAAATTTCGAGGGCGAGATTTCATAAGGAGGGAGATCAGAAACCCGCATTTTATGAATAAAGATTTTAATTTCTCAAATATTTTTTTTAATATTATGGTGTGGATTTGATATAATGTTATAGTTGTGGGTATTATTTATAAATTTTTCAAAGTATGCAAGTTGTTATAAAATATTCGATTGGCTCTGAGAATATTCTTTTTATCTGGGAATATTCGCATTTAAGACACAATCATTGGTGGACCCCTTATTAACGGAAGTATTGTCGTAGTTAGAAAACGCATGTAATTATCTTTTATAAAATAACTATGGAAGTGTTACCCTTAAAACCGCTGAACTACCCTAGAGTAAAAGTACAAAGAATACGCTGGGATCGCATAAGAGTACACCAGATTGATTATCGATGCTTACGTGAGAAGTCACTCGCTTATACTCAATTATTGCTACAAGAATTGTCAGATCATATCTCTCATATTATCGATGCGATTATTGTCATAAGATCATCTCGCATAATATGTTATTTTATTAAATCAATAATCGAGACGACAAAGTTATTCATATTATTAAATCGCAATATTTACAATGTCTGTAAGTTCACAAGGAGAGGTTCGGTCACCTAATCATGCCGCTAATAGGAGAAATCCTTATCGAAAGCCCTCTTCCCGGAAACGACTCGTTGATAAATATTGTGAGTTATAATATTAATGATGAATGTTATTAAAATTAAAGTTGTGTTCGAGTTGAATTTAGAGACGCGACGTGATATTTGAGTCCTAAATCGTAAATTAGTAAAAATAGTCTATAAGCACAAAATTTTTCTAATTCACTATTTGGTCAAAGTCAATAGTTGACTTTTTAGGAAAAGTCAAACTTTAAAATTTCAAAATTTATATTGTTGATAAAAATAGTTTCATTATGTTGGAATTGTTTGTGTTAGTGAAAATCGACATCTATTCCGATGATAATTGATGTCTGGGGGATTATATCGATAAATCTGATAATTTATCTGATGAACGAGCAATTAATTGCTACTAATTCCCATGCTTATATAACTATTTGTTCACATGTGTGTACTATCAATCACATTCTTGTACTATTAGGGAGTTGGTGCAAAATTGATAATACTTGCATGACTTTAGTTAAAAATGGAGGTATAGATGGAGGTACTATAATCGTAATTATTTTTATCACATGATTAGAACTATCGAGTCACATGATTTACTATTGATTCACATTATTTACTATTAGAGTTAAAAGTTTGATAATACTTGCAGCCTAAATTAAAAATGAAGAAAAAGAGGAAGGTATTATATCAGAATATTTCAACCCCAAAACGTGCAATTATCGAAACTATATTTTCCTATAAATAAGCTCATTCTTCCTTCATTTCTCACCAATTCACTAAAGCTATAGAGCAATTATTATAGAGAGAAATTATAGAGAAAAGAAGAAAAGTATTCTCGCTACTTCACCACTTCTATATCCAGCTTTTCTAAGGTAGGAATATTATTTGTCAGACTCGTAGGGAGTATTATTTCTTTCTTCCATGAAGAGAACTTCATTATTTCGTTATTTATTATTCTCGGCTGAATAACTCAGATACGCTGCCACCCTATACTTGGTGACATTCTTCTATTATTCCGCCTTTATTATTCTCGCTGAATATCTTGTTTACAGGCGCTTTTACGCCGGACCGATTCCGCCTTTTTTATTATTCTCGCTGAATATCCTCGTCTCATGCGCTTTTACGCCGGACCGGGTTCCGCTTTTTATTATTATTCTCGCTTGAATATCCTCGTCATAAGCTTTTTACCGACCGATTCCGCCCTTATTAGTATTCTCGCTGAATAACTCGTCTCATGCTGGTACCGCATGCACGGTGATTTCGTTGTTATTTCATTCTTTATTATTCTGTTGAACATCCCGCTTGGCAAGTAATTTCACCGACCGTTCCGTTATTTAGTATTCGTTGAATAACCTGCCTATACGGGCACCGCATACATGGTGATTTCTTTTGTTATTCCATTCTTTATAATACTCAAATGGTTAAAGTTTTGACTTCTATACTCCATGAAATTAGTGGAATATCCGTGATATTTTCGCTTCATCCAAAGATCTTTTCATGGAAATATTCTTCCGAGAATTCTTAAATTTTACTCTACAAAGCAAAGATCATGTCGATAATTGGACGTTATTAGTTCATGGATAAATTAATTTTTGAACTTGTTTTATCAATTCTTATATCATTGTCATCATCCTCATGTTTATATTTTGTTGAAAGTCATCTCGTGGCCTGTAGCGCATAGATGGACTTGGTATGATTATGCACTGTGGATTATTCTTTGTAATCATAACCGTAATATTACAAATGATGTGGTAAAAGTCCTCATCGTCCCCGTAGTGCATCGATGGACGCTTTTGGTATGATTATGGCTATGGATTCTCTTCTACCAAAGGGTGCAAAGATGAATTGTTTTATGGTACGATCACGACCATTGATGAAAATACGATTATCTTTGTCTCCAGAGTGCATGGATAATTCGTGGTCGTGATACTAAAGAATATCATCGTCAGAAAAGTGCAGGGTGATTCATGATGTGGATTATTTATTGTCGAGTCTCAAAGATAAAAGTGATGAAAACCTTTAAATCATGAAGATAGTAGATTTTATTCTCTACTCGACTCTTCTAATGGATCGCTTGTTCACCGCAGCTTTTTGATCTAAAACTTGTTGTATATTATATTATATCGCTTGTTATATCGTCAAGGCTATCGATAATTTATTCTCGCATTATCTTAGTCATAATATTTCTTCCGGGCTAGTTGAGCTCACCCTTTCTTTCACTATTCTCTTCAGAAATGAGAACGTAGTCGGGACTAGTCTGGGAACAGAGTGATGGTCCTAGATGGTGCATTAGTAGTCCTCACTATTCAAAGGAAATAGTGTGATAATAATTGTAATGAGGACTCTTTCGAGTTTGTATAATCTCTAAGAGACAATATTTGATTCAAACTCACGTTTATGTTTTGTCAGATTGTACACCCATAATCAGTATTATTAAGTTGTATTTGTGTTCTGTACATGATCTCGCGACTCAAGATGGGTGATGTATACCTAATTTTGGGGGCGTCACAACAACCCCAAAACAGGTCCATTCCATCTAACCTATTCTGAGTCGCCAAATATATGGTACAGGAAATGACTACAACTTTATTATAACAATTATCGTGTAAGATACGACAACACTTAAACTGTGAGTTTAAATACAAATATATACCAATCTGTGACTCATGTCCCAACCGTGGACAAGACTTCATAATGACACCTTACATAAAGGTATAAAGGAAAACTGCTTTAGAAATTAAAACATTTGGGAAGTGCTCAAGAAACCTTCGTATACGGGAGGCCATGCGCCTAGGTTATGATAGATATCATATGGCCACGTAATTATCCTCGGTTAACCCAATAGACCCCAAAGAAAATGAGAAGATTACTATCATATTCTTCCCAATGGTGAGTCTTCTCTTGACATATCATTATCTCCACTGTCTCTAATTGGGAAATATACTTCAACCAAACTCCAAGATTATATAGGTAGTGCTCGTATATATACTCAGCAAGTGGATGAGCGAAACCCTGTCTTATGATGACACGAGGTGGTATGTCATTAGACATCTTGTATGATAGTGGTATGTCATTAGACATCTTGTATGACACCCTTCCAAAGTTGGGTTCGCCTCACCCTAGTTGATTCACCAAATATAATTACTAAATGATGACAACCGTTCTATTCCCTCATTATCCCCGGCGACCTAGCTACACTTTTTATTACCCGAAAGGAATTGTGAAGCAAAAGGGTGAGAACAACTACTACTCAAGAAAAGAATATCATTACTAAAGATAAATAAACTATCAATAGCCTTTCAACAAAGAATAAATCGTAGATTTAGAACATATGGTAGATGATAAATGTAAGACCTCAAATTTTTAAATAAAAAGGAATTTCCTTTATTTATTATTTTAAAATAGTAAGGGTTGATTTGATTAATGTGATATAGTTAAGGGTTAAATACGCAAATATTTCAAAATAAGCAAGTGGTTATAAAATATTCATCATTGTCTGGGAATATTCGTTTGGTCGTGGAATATTCGTACTATCTTGAATATTCGTGATTTACTGCAAGCAGCCCATGTGGGCCCCATAACTAAAAGCTTATTGGATGAAAAAAAACGACAAATATAAGTTGTTTTTAAATAACTTGCAGAAGTTGTTATTGCTAGTTATCATTGAATACCCTTGTGGTTAAAACACACTAATAATACGCTGTCAACAAGAAGACACCAGATTGCACCAATTATTGATTCTTACGTGTAGAAGGCACTACTCAATAATGGTTACAATAATTACTGCTCAAGATTTTATCGAGTTAATAATTGTCATATTGATATTTTATATTGTCATTGTTTCAATAATTGTCATTACACAAAGATCTTTCATTATCGGGCAATAATTCATATTATCTCAATAATATTATTAGATAACATTATTGGCAATGTCTAGAAAGTTCTCATCTAAGGAGAGGTTTGGTCATCTAATCATACTACCAAGAAGAAGAAAAATTCTTATCGAAAGCCCCTTCCTTAGAACCTTTGGTCATTAATATCAGGATTCCGTAATATTATTTGTGAATAATTAATTATTGATTTATATGATGAGGAAAATATTGATTTTATGTGGATATAGATGGAGAAAGTTTTAAAATGACAATTGTTGAAAATTATTATTTTATCTTTTTCCGATAAAATAATTCATTTAAATATATTATTTTAATAATATATTAACTGGATATATTTTACAATGAATGTGGGATATATGAGTATATGAGGAGGAAGAGTATTTTGTGGCATTAAATGTTTAACACATGTTTTGTGTGTTGGTGGACACAATTATCGAATCAAATTTGATTATAATGTGAAAATCGCCTCTGCTTGTGGATTTCTTTTATTTTTGTTTGGAATTTGGAAAAACTTTCTTCTGCAAAGTTGTAGAGAATTGAATTTCCTATAAAACTCAAGTCAGATTCGAATTTTCTGATGAAAGGGCTATTTATTATGAATTATTGAAGTTCAAGTTCAAATAATTGATTTTTGGGAGTTTTAATTAATTATTTTGAGAAAAACGTTTTTGGTGAATTTGTGAACCTCATTTAACATGTGTGGCTGGTGTTTTTGACCAAAAGGTGGGCTAAGGAAAATTTGTATAATTATAATATATTATATTATATTTTCTGCTTTCAGTGTTTCTAAGCATTTTCCTATAAATAGGTGCTTAGGTTAGAATCGAAAACACACCGTAACCCAAGTTTTCTCTATTTCTCTCTCGATATTTTGAGCGATTCTTGTGAGTATTTTGAGTATACTTTGAGTATTGCTAGACGGCAAAGTTCCTTCAAAGACTATACCCCCTAGATTCTAAATGTAAGTACCGATCTTTCGAGGTAAGGATATTATTTTTTTTCAATGATATTATTTCTTCAATATCATTATAATTGAAATGTTGATCCAAGTTTTATCAAATTTGAAACTTTTTCATGCCTGGGTTACTATTCATGGGTTACTATTCATGAGTTACTATTCACGAAGTTACTATTCACGAAGTTACTATTCACGAAAGTTACTATTCACGAAGTTACTATTCACGAGTACTATTCATTCATGCGTGTGAAGATGTTTTTGTGGAATTTCTATCTTTTGGTGCTCTGAGTTACTATTCACGATACGGCAAGACTATTCACGATACTGAAGACTATTCACGATACTTGCACTATTCAATCCTAAAAAATAAAATTTCTTCTTTTCGTCTAAAACATCTATTCGGATACTAACTCCGATCAGATCCATGTTTTGATCATTCTTGAATTTTACACCACTATGATTATTTTGAGGTATTTTTGGGCGTGGATAAAACCAAGTACTTAATCCTTAATCCTTAATCCTCATCATTTTGTTTCACCGGATTCGCTTTCTTTAAAATATTTTTCATCATCCTCGCCTTAAATGATGATATTATTGAATATCTTCGCCCGTAGTGCAAAGATGAATGATTTCAAGAATATCTTTGGCCCAGTAGTGCAAAGATGAACAGTGTCGAGATGAATACGACCGATTGATTAATATCTTTGGCCTCAGAGTAAAAGATGAACAGTGTTTAAATGAATACGACTTAATCGATGAATATCTTTGGCCCGTAGTGCAAAGATGAATATTTGATTCCGTATGTATATCGATTGATGTTACAGGATAAAATATTGATGATGGATCGTTAAATTCATAGATTATAGTAGATTTCATTCTCACGAAACTCTTCTATGAATTATTATTTCATTGCGAATATTGATCCGAAACTTGTTGCCTATTGTATTCTATCGATTTTTCCTCGTTGAAGACTAACGATAATTTGTCAGATATTATCTTAGTCATAATATTCTTTATCGGGCTAGTTGAGCTCACCCTTTTCCTTGTTGTTCCATTTTTCTTCTCGTGAGGCGAGAATATAGCGAGATTTAGCTCTGGGGGTAAATGGAATGAAGATTCTAGAGAGAGTTGTTTAGTAGTCCTCACCATTTTGTAAAATAATGAATCAATAATGTGATGAGGATTTATTTGAGTATAGATATTGTCTGTAAGATAATATTTGTATTCAAACTCACAGCTTTTATCGTTGTAATAATAAAGTTGTAGTTGTTTCGCACTCACGTATTTGGCGACTCAGAACGGGTGTTGTATACCTATTTTGGGGCGCCACAGCTTGGTATCGTAGCTTAGGGATATGATCTCCAAGCGAGATCTGGGAATAGAACTAGAGGGAGAGACGAAGTAAATCCTTCGCTAAGGTGTCCTACCTAAGCTTATTTGTTAGTTGGTCAAGATATAGGGATATTATGTGATATATCGATTTCCTTAATTAACCCTTATTTTATACACAGATTTGAGAATGTCGAATGAGAATATTAACAAAGGGAGTAAATGAGACCGTGGAGATGCCTATACTTACTAACGAGGAGAACGTGCAACAGTCAAGCAATGTTCCTCCCGCGAACAACACCAATCGAAAGCGATGATGAACGAGGGGATGTTTAGAAGCTTTTGCGCTTCATGCAAAATCGCATTTAGGAGACTCGTGTTCAAAATATAGAGGAAATGATAGCAATTCACTTCGTGGTCACAACCACCCAGCCTCAAAGAGTCAGACCACCGCAATTCGGGAAAGCCGATCCGATTAAAAGCGAGACGTGGGTCAAACAAATTACCAAGATATTCGATGTCTGGGATGCACGGAGGAACAGAAGTTCCATTCGCCACCTTTATGTTCCGTGGCGGCGGCAGACATCGGTGGAATCAGGAAGTTGCACTCCATCCAAATTTTTCTCAAAGATGTCATGGAGACGTTTTCAAATAAATAATGACAAGTACTTCCCCGAAAGTATTCGGCTATACGAAGGAAGTGGAGTTTATTAGACTAGAAAGCGTAATAACAATGACGGTGTCCCAAAGACGAGGCGAAGTTCGCGAGTTATCCAGTGCTCACCTCATTTGGTGGAGAATGAGGAACGTATGACGCGGATGTTTCGAGAGGTTTGAAACCCGACATACGCCAAGATCTCATTTCTCATAAATTTTCTCTCTATTCGAGATGTTGTCAACAGGGCTCACCAGAATAGAGCGAGATAACGAAAGCACGCTCAACCGAGGGACCATAACCAGATCATATCAAGATAGCAATACATCGTAATAATGATAACCAAATGAGAAAGAAGAATAATACGACAAAGGCTGTGACCACTCGGTGGTAATCGTGGGCCATGAAAATAGAAGAAGCGAAGCCTGGAGGAGATTTTAAAAGAGGAGATTCAACAACGACCATGTGAAGACGCCAAATACCAGAAAGAACTAGTTTTATGGAGGAGAACGACCACCGGTCAGACAATGTTACAAATGCGGAAAGAGGGATATATCACCCAAACCGCCCACAACAGCTTTAAGGTATGCTATAATTGTGGAAAAGAAGGACATATCGCCGAGATTATACGATATCGAAACCCCACCAAATGAGAATGGTGACTCAAAAGGATGTCCCGTAAAAGTCAAAGTCAACGGTTCTTGGAAGAGCGTTTGTCGTGACCAATAAAATGCAAGGAACCCGAACGGTTAGCACTCAAGTTAGTCAATTATAAATTCTTGCAAGTATATACCTCACTAGATATCGGTTCTACCCATTCTTTTATCTCTCTTACTTGCATACCAACGCTTAAACTTGACTCCGGAGAAATTAGACTTTGACCTATCTCGTGGAAACTCCGTTAGAGAAACTTTCATCACATCCATCGCTTATAAATCTTGCTTGATTCAAAGTTGGGCACTATCACATTACCTCGTTAACCTTATTTCTATAGAGATATTTGTTTTGATGTGATTTTAAGGTTAACTACTCATCACGCCGAAATTGATTATTTTCTTAAGGTCATTAGTTTTCATATTCCTAAGCAACTCGTTATTCAATTCAAGCAATCAAACCATTGTAGTCAAACATTTTCATATCGCCATGAAGTCATTCGTTTATTACGGATGTCAAATTTTCTTAGTCCATGTTATGGATTTGAATAAAGACACGCCGATTTGAATAATATTCCCGTTGTTATTGATTTTTCCCGACGTATTTTCTCAAGAATTTCGCTTACTCCCAAAGCTCGATATTAAATTTTGTATCGACTTTGAACCCTAAGACAAAACTCATTTCTAAAATCTCATATCGAATGGCTCCTATTGAACTTCGTGAGTTAAAAATTCAACTATAGAATTTGGTACCGAGCCTTTATCTTGTGACTTCCTTTCAGGGAATTCACCTAAGCCAAACTCTCTGTAGGGGACGCCATATTCGATGCGATAGTAAATCGATAGGTGTCATTGTGACGCATATCCAAGATTGGGATATGAGTCACAGCTTGAGAGCAACCTAAGTCGAAGAATCGAAATACGTAGCTTTCAGGCTTAGTTGGTTATTATCGAGATTCGTTGAAGGATATTCTCGAATCGCTATTCCGTTAACTTAGTCGACTCGAAAAGATACAAAATTCTTATGGAGCGAGGAATGCGAGAAGATTTTCCAAGAACTCAAGAGGAGACTCATTTCGCAGACATATTCTAACCATACCATCCTCGAAAAAGCGAACGTGGTAATGACGCGATGAGTAGAAGATCATACGCGGAACGAAAAGCGATGATGTCAAGTATACGACAGAGCCAACTTTAATAGAAAAGTTAAGGTTGCTTTCAAGCCACCGAATCCGGAGCCGATGCGTAAGAAAAAGTACAAGAAGGAGCTATTCCTAAGCGGGAATTGATGAAGAAGGAATACTTGAGTCAACTCCACTTTCAGATTCCTAATGATTTTGATTTGAAGCATAGAATCATGATGGAGGCACACAACACATTGTTTGCAATCCATCCAGGAGTAACAAAATGTATTATGATCTTCAACATACATTTTGGTGGAGCAATATGAAGAGAGAGATTGCAAAGTTTATCTCGATGTGTTTAACTTTGCCAACGTGTAAAGGCGAGCATCTTGTACCTAAGGGTCCGTTGCAACCACTTGAGATTCCTGGAATGGAAGTGGGAACACATTACTATGGATTTCAAGCACGGGTCTTCCTACGGCTTCTCAAGGCATCAATGCTATTTGGGTATTGTTGATAGATTAACCAAGTCCGCTCATTTTTATCGATACGAGAGACTTATTCCTCGAACGCCTTTCTCGTATGTGACGTAAATGAGATTGTGAGATTGTATGGCATGCCAAAGATCCATAGTTTTGGGTTAGTTTGTAGAAAGCTATGGGCACGAATTTACGATCTGGCTTGGTATACCATCCTCAAACGGATGGGCAATCGAAAAGGACTACTCAAACTCTTGAAGATGTATTAAAACTCGTGTCCTAGATTTCAAAGGAAGTTGATAAGTACTTGCCATCGGTGGAATTCTCATACAACAATAGTTATTAAACAAATATAGGCATGGTTCCATTCAAGCATTATATGGACAAAATGTCGTTTCTCCAATATGTTGGGATGAGGTGGGTGAAGCAACATTGTTGGGACCCGAAGTTAAGACGTATGACTAATGATTCGGACAACGATATACAAATGGCACAAGATCGATAAAAGAGTTATGCGAATCTTCATCGAAAGGACGTGGAATTTAATGTAGGGATCATGATTGTCATGAGTTGCTCCATGGAAGGGAGTTACAAGATTTGGGAAGAGAGGAAAGCTCAATCCACGATTTATCTGTCCCATTTCAAATTCTTGACCGAGTAGGAAATGTAGCCTATAGACTTGCATTACCTCCGGTATGTCTCGTGTTCATAATGTGTTTCATATATCTCAGTTTCAGAAATATGTGAAAGACCCGAACCACGCTATCGAAAGTTAAACCCATTTGAGAGATATCAAGACTTAACGTATGAGGAGGTACTTGCCAAGATTTTGGATAGGAAGGAGCATGTCCTACGCTAAGAAAGGTTATACCACAAGTTAAAGTTTTGTGGAGGAATCATGCTATAGAGGAAATGACCAGGAGTTGAAAAGAAAATGAAAGCGAGGTATCCTCACCTTTTCAAAACACTGTATCGTGACGTCAATTTCGAGGACGAAATTTCATAAGGAGGGAGATTGTAAGACCTCAAATTTTTTAAATAAAAAGGAATTTCCTTTATTTATTATTTTAAAATAGTAAGGGTTGATTTGATTAATGTGGATAGTTAAGGGTTAAATACGCAAATATTTCAAAATAAGCAAGTGGTTATAAAATATTCATTGTTGTTTGGGAATATTCGTTTCGTCGTAGAATATTCGTATTTCGTTTGGGAATATTCGTATTTACGCCAAGCACCATGCCATGTGGGCCCCATAACGGAAAAGCGATTGATGAAAAAAAACGACAAATATAAGTTGTTTTTAAATAATCTGCAGTAGTTGTTATTTATATCATCATTGGCTGGATACCCTATGGTTAAAACACACTAATACGCCGCGTTGTTGAACAAGAAGATACCCAGATTGCACCAATTATTGATTCTTACGTAAGAAGGCACTACTCAATAATGGTTACAGTAATTATCGCTCAAAGATTTTATCGAGTTAATAATTGCTCGTTGATATTTTATATTGTTGTTGTTTCAATAATTGTCATTACACAAAGATCTTTCATTATCGGGCAATAATTCATATTATCTCAATAATATTATTAGATAACATTATTGGCAATGTCTAGAAAGTTCTGCCTAAGGAGAGGTTTGGTCATCTAATCATTGCTACCAAGAAGAAGAAATTTTATCGAAAGCCCCTCTTCCCTGAACCCGCCTCGTTGTCAATATTGTGATTCTCGTAATATTATTTGTGAATAATTAATTATTGATTTATATGATGAGGAAAATATTGATTTTATGTGGATATAGATGGAGAAAGTTTTAAAATGACAATTGTTGAAAATTATTATTTTATCTTTTTCTCGATAAAATAATTCATTTAAATATATTATTTTAATAATATATTAACGGTGATATTTTTACAATGAATGTGGGATATATGAGTATATGAGGAGGAAGAGTATTTTTGTGGCATTAAATGTTTAACACATGTTTTGTGTGTTGGTGGACACAATTATCGAATTAAATTTGATTATAATGAAAAATCACTGCTTGTGGATTTCTACGATTTTTGTTTGGAATTTGGAAAACTTTCTTCTGCAAAGTTGTAGAGAATTGAATTTCCTATAAAAACTCGCGAGATTCTGAATTTTCTGATGAAAGGGCTATTTATTATGAATTATTGAAGTTCAAGTTCAAATAATTGATTTTTGGGAGTTTTAATTAATTATTTTGAGAAAAACGTTTTTGGTGAATTTGTGAACCTCATTTAACATGTGTGGCTGGTGTTTTGACCAAAAGGTGGGCTAAGGAAAATTTGTATAATTATAATATATTATATTATATTTTCGCTTTGTGTTCTAAAGATTTTCCTATAAATAGGTGCTTAGGTTAGAATTGAAAACACACCGTAAACCCAAGTTTTCTCTATTTCTCTCGATATTTTGAGCGTATTCTTGTGAGTATTTTGAGTATACTTTGAGTATTGCTAGACGGCAAGTTCCCTTCAAAGACTATACCCTAGATTCTAAATTTAATTACCGATCTTTCGAGGTAAGGGATATTATTTTTTTGTAATGATATTATTTCTTCAATATCATTATACCGAAATGTTGATCCAAGTTTTTATCAAATTTGAAACTTTTTCATGCTCGGGTTACTATTCATGGGTTACTATTCATGAGTTACTATTCACGAAGTTACTATTCACGAGTTTACTATTCATGAAGTTACTATTCACGAGTTACTATTCACGAGTACTATTCATGAAGCGTGAAGATGTTTTTTGTGGAATTTCTATCTTTTGGTGTTCTGAGTTACTATTCACGATATCTAAGACTATTCACGATACTCAAGACTATTCACGATACTGTACTTATTCAATCAAAAAATAAAATTTCTTCTTTTCGTCTAAAATATCTATTCGGATACTAACTCGATCAGATCCATGTTTTGATCATTCTTGAATTTTACACCACTATGATTATTTTTGAGGTATTTTTGGGTGGATAAAACCAAGTACTTAATCCTTAATCCTTAATCCTTGTCATTTTGTTTCACCGGATTCGCTTTTAAAAATATTTTCATCATCCTCGCCTTAAATGATGATATTATTGAATATCTTTGGCCCGTAGTGCAAAGATGAATGATTTCTGAAGAATATCTTTGGCTCAGAGTGCAAAGATGAACAGTGTTGAGATGAACACGACCGATTGATTAATATCTTTGGCCCAGAGTGCAAAGATGAACAGTGTTTAAATGAATATGACTTAATCGATGAATATCTTTGGCCAGAAGTGCAAAGATGAATATTTGATTCCGTATGTATATTGATTGATGTTACAGGATAAAATATTGATGATGGATCGTTAAATTCATAGATTATAGTAGATTTCATTCTCTACGTAACTCTTCTATGAATTATTATTTCAATAATGCTAATATTGATCTCAAAACTTGTCAGCCTATCAGATTCTATCGATTTTTCCCTCGTCAA
Source organism: Panax quinquefolius (assembly GCA_020205615.1). Lineage (NCBI taxonomy): Eukaryota > Viridiplantae > Streptophyta > Magnoliopsida > Apiales > Araliaceae > Panax > Panax quinquefolius. The sequence goes on along the minus strand of CM035162.1, from coordinate 139,625,227 downwards.
GACTAACGATAATTTGTTGTATATTATCTTAGTCATAATATTCTTTATCGGGCTAGTTGAGCTCACCCTTTTCCTTGTTGTTCCATTTTTTCTTCTCGTGAGGCGAGAATATAAATGCGAGTACGAGCCTGGGTATGGAATGAAGATTCTAGAGAGAGTTGTTTAGTAGTCCTCACCATTTTGTAAAATAATGAATCAATAATGTGATGAGGATTTATTTGAGTATAGATATTGTCTAAAGATAATATTTGTATTCAAACTCACAGCTTTCTTCATTGTAATAATAAAGTTGTAGTTGTTTCATACTATGTATTTGGCGACTCGTAAATGGGTGTTGTGTATACCTATTTTTTGGGCGCCACAATAAAACTTTTCAACCATAGTTGCAGTGGAATGAGCAATCCATTAGAAGAGTCAAATAGACTATAAAGTCTATTATCTTCTCCATATTAAAAGTCCACCAACAATGTTTTATCCCTTTAACATCAATCAACAATTCCTGTCCACAATCACATGTATAACTCATAATCGTAATTGTTGTTCTAAATTCCTTTTCTCATCCAGGACAAAGATAATTTTCATCACCTGAAACATCAAAGATCATAGTTATACCAAATCACAGTTTATGTTCATAATCATACTAATAAATTCATCTTTGCACTTCACGGCCAAAGATATTCACAACAGCTCATCTTTTGCACCATCGCCAAAGATATTCAACAACACGTCATCTTTGCACTACGGGCCAAAGATATTCATCAACAATTCATCTTTGCACTACAGCCAAAGATATTCCTCAACAGCTCATATTTGTAGTACAGGCCAAATATATTCATCAACAGCCTCATATTTGCACTACAAAGCCAAATATATTAATATCTCAAAGAAATATATAATCATTTCGTAATTTATATAAACAATAATTATAACCATGTTGATCATTTCACCTTTCAGCACTTAAGCTAAAGATATTCAATTATAAATTAATGGTCATGATCATACCAAATACAATTCAACTTTTCACTCATCGGTCAAAGAGAACCCTAGTCATGATCATACCAATAATCTACCAATCTTTACACTCTAAAGTGAAAGAGAATTTCAACATCGTGGTTATAAAATGTTATATATGATAATAAAATCAATATAATCAATGCATAGTTTTAATCTCCGTAGTAATATTCATAAATCAACTATAATTTGGTTTTAAAAACCAATTTTGTAGTGAATAGTACCTCATGAATAAGAACTCGTGAATAAGAACTCATGAATAAGAATCGTGAATAAGAACTCATGAATAAGAACTCCGCTTAATAGTAATGCGTGAATAAGTAACTCATGAATAAGAACTCATGAATAAGAACCCCCGACATAAAAAGTTCCAAATTTGATAAAATTTCCAACCAATATTTTGGCATAATGATATCAAAGAAATAATATCATTTTCGAATAAAATAACATCCCTTAAAATCCCTTACTATCCCTTACCTCAAAAGAAAGCAAGATTTCGATGAAATAACGCCAACGAACTTGCACCGTAGATAGCAACACTCAAGATATCAAAATACTCACAAGAATACACTCGATAATATAGAGAGAAATAGAGAAAACTTCAGCTTAAAGTGTGATTTTCAATTCTAACCCAAGACCTATTTATAAAATCGCTTAGAATACTAAAAGCGTAAAATTTAATAAAATATTATTATATTTATATAAATTTCTTACGTACACCAAGAATCTGAATTCAAAGATGCATTCAACACCAAATGGGGCCCACCAACAATATAAAAACATTTTTCTTAATAAAATTATTAAAACTTCAAAATCAATTATTCCTAACTTCAATAATTCATAATAAATAGCCCTTTTATCGTAAAATTCGAATCTCGCGAATTTTTATAGAAAATTCAATTCTCTACAACTTTGCGGTAAGAAAGTTGTTTCAAATTCCAAATGTAAATTGACCAAATCCACATACGACGATTTTACAGGCTATAATCAAATTTCAGTCAAGAAATGGGGTCCACCGACACACAAAACATGTGTTAATCAACTTTTGCAACAAAAATACTTCTCCTCCTCATATACTCATATATCCCACATTCATTGAAAAAATATCATCATTATTATATTATAATAATATAATAAAATATTATTTTATCAGAAAAGATAAAATATCAATTTTCAACAATTATCACTTTAAAAATTTTCTCCATCTATGTCCACATAAAATGAATATTTTCCTTATCATATAAATCAATAATTAATTATTCACAAATAATACTACAGAATCATAATATTGACAACCAGGCATTTCCTAGGAAAGAGGGGCTTTCAATAAGAATTTCTCCTCATCTAGCGTTGATTAGGTGACCAAACCTCTCCTTGATGTAACTTTCTAGACATCACAAGAATGTTATCTAATAATATTATTCGAGATAATATGAGTTATTGCTTCGATAATGGAAAATACTGTGTAGTGACAATTATTAAAATAACAGTAATATAAAATATCAACGCAGCAATTATTGAATCAATAAAATAAAATACTAAACAGTAATTACTGTAATAATTATTGAGTAGTGTCTTCTTACGTAAAAATCAATAATTGGTGCAATACCGTGCCATCGCGGCAACAACGCCAGACATCGTGTTTTTTAACCACCGGGTATTCCAACAAGATTAATGGTAACAACTACAATCGTTATTTATAAAAAACTCTTTTCATTTTTTTTTCATCCGACATTTATTCCACATTATGGGGCCCATGAAATGGTTTCTTGTGCAGTATTTAAGATTCCCACGCGAAAGAATATTCCACGACCAAACGAATATTCCCCGACAACAATAAATATTTTATAACCACTTGTTTATTTTAAAAAATATTCATATATCACCCTTAACTTTTAAAATTTTGTCAATTTAACCATTTACTGAATAGTAATTATAAGAAAAAAATTGAATACTTTTATTTCATAAAAATTCGGGGTCTTACAGATCACTTAGGCTTTAAGTTCTCGTTCGACTAATTCTCTCACTTAAGAAGAATATCTTCATTATAGTCTCGGTGCCTAAGTACGAACCTACTTTTTGATATCATATAAATAAACTATATCAATAAAAAATAATTTAGACATTGAGTCCTCGTTCGGCTAATTCTCTCACTTAAGAGGAATTATAATAATAATAATAACAATAACAATAATAATAATAATAATAACAACAACAATAAATAATAATAATAATAATAATAATAATAATAATAATAATAATAATAACAATAACAATAATAAATGATAATAATAATAACAACAACCATAATAATAACAATAGTAGGGATGGGAAAATGAACTGTTTTGGTATAAAATTTAATCCTTGAGGATTTTTTATAGCTAGGTTTGTGGTGTGCGGTTGCATGATCAAGATTTCAAAGTTGAGGTTTTGAGTTCGAATCCTGGGCTTCATTAGTTTTTTGGCAATTAATTGGAAAACGTCCACGTTAGCAGTGTCATGTAGGCAGGTCAACGCACATGTGGTACTCGGGGATCAATATCTAAATTTTTGAACAGAAAGGGGCTCGATTTACATTGACCAAAAGAAATGAGCTCAATACCCAAAACACCTAAAGTTCAGTGACCACATTTACATTTTACCCACACTAGTACTTGATTAACCATTACGTGTATAAGATAAAGAATATTGTTTTAAGTAATTGCCATTAGTGAAACAATACTTCTACGGGGACAGAGGTGGGGCTATTGGGGGATTTTTTTTTTATTTTTTTATGATTCCCAAATAATTTATAATATTTATTGGAATTGCAATTTTTACATAATTCAGTTTTTTACTTGTTTATAATCATGTTTTTCACATGTATCCAAATGACACATAAATTACTGAATTCTGTAAAATTTCAGTTCTAATAAATAGTATAAATTATTTGGGAGTCATAAAAAAATATATTGCCCGGTCGCTAGACCGATCAGCAACCCCTGGTCCCACTAAAACTCCACCACCATCCTCGCCATTGGTCTGCAATACTAACCATTATCATTAATTATGGACCCTCCAACTCGGATCCGATTAGTATGAAGTTATTTTTTTAGTAAGTTGATCAATTGACCAATAGAATACTGACACACATACAACTTTATCTGCGTATCAGTATTCTATTGATCAATTCACCAACTTACCCCAAAATAAATTTCATACTAACCACTTCCCTCCAACTCTAAAAGAAATCAATCCAACATCATCCACCTCTCATTAATTTTTCCAAAAGATAACATTAGTATTGGATTACGTGTAATATATGACAATTAATTTATCTCTCTTGCATTTTAGAATCTTGGAAAAGATCTGTCCGTTAAATCCCCTATAGGAACATGTGATTATATATACTCGTAAATGTTTTTTTTTGTGGATATTTTCACATGTTTTATTTTTATATGAAGTGAAATTCAATTTATTCTCATGTTTAAAAAATTATAATATAGTTAAGAATATCAATAATATCTTTACTTTTTTTATAAAAACTATTGGAATGTGAAAGCATTTAATTATGTCATTCTAATAAATACCGCAACATAGAGGGTCGTTTTCTTTCATTAATTGCTAACGGGTAAAGATAAAATAATTATATATTAAAAGGAAAAAAATGTATATACTGTACAGATATATACTGCGATAAGTTATATGACGACGGTTTTTGAAATTTATAACGATTTCGCTTTCACCCGTCAATATAGTTTATTCTAGGCTATGCATACGATTTACCGTCATCATGTAGCCCAAAAAATCGTCGTCATACTTTTTCAGATAATACACAATTTGTGATATATATATAACTCATACTAAAATATAAATTAAATAATTATTATTGATATTTTTTTGACTTTGATAATTGACCTTTTAATTTTTTCAATCAGATCATTAAATTATTAATTTTTTTATTTTAGTTCAATTGAACCTACTATATCATAAATTAATGACGTGATTTGAACATGTAACATGCAAAAGCTGAACACGTAACGTGATGTGTAAAAGCTCATGTGACATGTAAAAGCTAATATAAGACGTATTTGTACTTATGGGGTGGTCGTTGATGTACAAAATAAATAACAACTACTTCTAATTGATCAATAAATTTGATCCACCGACCCATCAACTGCCCATATTATGGAACCTAACTACCCCTAAATAATAAATGATGTTTCACGAGTCAATATATAGGAAAAAAATATATTTACATGTGTGTAATACACAGTTAATTATGGCAACGGTTTTTCGTCGTCATAATTATGATAATCTTCACCCGTCGTCATAGTTCCAAAAATTCGTCGTCATAATCCAACTATGCAATACACAGATGTACATATACATATAGCCTATATATATATATAATTAATTAATTAAATTGAACATATAGTATTAATATCTTTCTATTTTTTTTTAAAGATGAGAATGAAAATAGGGAATGTTAACGCCAAGATCTTCTCCAACGTCCCAATCACGTAAGACGCCCTGATCCTGCACAGTAAACACGATAAATACCACAAGCTTGACGGCCGGACCGCCGGAGGATAGCTCAGGCGTGAGAGTCAGTATACGTGTTCACAAGGTCAACAATGGAGGATGTAATGTCTAGTGTATTGAGAGAGATAATAATTCTCAGTTGTGTGTATGTGATTATGAATGAAGTCATACCTGTTTGTGAAGACTTAGTTGATAGGTTATACTCTCTTTTCTGATTTACTGCGTACCACCCACTACTTCCGACAACATTTCGATCCGATGGGTCCTGCCGATCGCATGTAATCTATCTACTACTTTTGGTCATCGCTTTATCATTTGGTGGCCATGATCCCATCCACATTAATGCATGGCAGGTATTTTAGTCAACCGTCATACTTTTTCATCATTACAAGTCAAAGATAGAGATATTAAAATATCTAATGGGTTAGTCCAATGAACCCACACTCGGTTTATAGGGTTAAATAAAGTAATACTCGGTGGTAGGCCCAAAGTGACTTTCAAGGTTCAATAATGATGACCCAATAGATTAATTAAACAAGTGTTCTTAACTTACTCAAAATTTCAAAGAGGGAAATATCACGACCCAACATTGCTTCTAGTTTTTTATTAAACAGAGAGTTTAATAGAAACTATAAATGGCACTCTGCTCGTGACAAAAGGAATTATAACAAGACCAATAAAGACCCAAAATACGGCTTACCGAAGCCCATCTGGTGAACATTAAATGGCAACATAAAGGGTTCATCTTCGCTGACCTCTACAGAAGTACCAACTGAATCGCCTTTAAATATCGAAGCTCAAGCCATAGAATGAAATCTGGGCTCTAGAAAAGCGCGAGGCCCCATGATATTTTACTAAAGGTCCACAGATAAAGTAATCGAGATGTACGATTCTTCGCTCATGAGATGAAATGAGAGGAGAATCGGAGGCCCAAATCGGAAAAGGCCCCGCTGATAAATATCTGAATCTTTAACCGGACGCTTCTCATTCAAATTCTAAATCATTACTAACATTTAATGTGCATACCAGACACCGTGGTAAATCACAAGATAAAAGATAATTTTACCAAATTTGACAGTTTTACCTGCCCATTTGAAATTCGAGCGCCTTTTGAGTTTTCTTCTCCTTTGAACTCTCTTTCCTCCTCTGCGAACTGTCAAAAATGGCTTCTCAAGATTCTGAACAAAGTTCACCCCTCTTAGTAACACCAATCAACACCGATTCACCAAACCCCAACCCCCGCGAAGAAACCTCGACCTTGAATCCCAAAGGAACGAAAACCGATAAGAATCCTCCTCCAAAAATCCCCAAAACTCCCTCTGAATATTACAGGAATACGGAACGTTTCTCGCACGCCAACACTCCTCTATTATCACCGGCCGAAAGTTAAAGAGGATTCGATCTCGGTACCACATTCCGGATACTCACGCGGCTAGGGCTCCCAGGTCCGGTGAGAAAATGTACCAACGGCCAGAGGGTTGGACAGCCGTCCCTGTGACCTTGCTTGAGAAGGGGGTCTGTTTCCCTCTACACGTCTTCATAGTGACTATACTGGGGTTCCTGGGCGTGGGGTTCGCCCAATTGGTACCAAATTTTATATTCACATTTTGGCTTTTGTTGCCTTACACATGAGTTGGGCATCGAGCCTTCCTCGACTTCTTCTTCACCGTGTACAAGATCGTCCAATCCGGAGAGAAGGGGTTCAAGGCCCTCAAAGAAACACTCTCCAAAGTCGGGAGAAAAGTTCGAGACGCGTTAGTTTGGTGAACACTCCTTCGAGCAATAGGGGATGGCACGAGAAGTGGTTCTTCGTCAAAGGTCCCAAAATCTCTTCTTTACCACCGACGAGAAGATCTCTGTGACTTGAGATATTTCAAGAACGGGAAGTTGAGATGATGGAGCTTTTGATAATTTTCCTAAGGAGGAGGAAGTATGGACTCCTTTCGAAGCGAGGCATGGTTATATGACCATAAATGTAAGTATCAGTCCAATTTTATATATAAATATTTGAAAATGTTCTTATGATGTGGAATCTAACATAGGATTTGCTTGTTTAATGCGATTATCTTTGATCGAATCGAGCTCCTTAGAAATAAAGGAATTTGAAGATTTTTTGTCCGGGAAGTCTTCTAAGTCGCTGAGAGTCTCGCCAATGAAGCTATCCTCGGCCCCGAACCAACCCCTAAATACACACCGATGAATTCCGAATGAAAAAGCCGAAGTCGATGAGGTTCCTGTGTATCGTAAGAGACCCTCCGTCCTCGTCGGAAGAAGGCGGGCCGTTAGAAAACCCGGATCAACACCTCTTCCCAAAATTTCTTCCGGCCATCCTAAAAGCCTAACAGATCACCCAACCAATCTCTCGACAAGGAGGCTTGCTCGATCGTCCCGACCGAAGAAGTATCCTCCGAACCAAGAAATTAAAAACCAAAATAACCCCCCTGACCGCCGAAGAACTCAGGGTGCCCCAGTCCTCGATCACCCCACCCTTCACGCCACTGTAAAATACAAATTGTCAAGAAGGTGAAAGCGATTTAAATCTGCTCTAACGCTGCCCAAGAAGAGAAGCGTACACCGATCCACCCATGTTCTCGCTTATGCCCCATCTCCCCGAGAACCTATTCCAAATAAATCTCCTTATCCGAAAATCAGATATGCGGACCCCTCCTCCCGAGCAATGACCCTTCTCTCCCGAAAGACCGAGACCTCCCCCGAACGATCCGGTCCTTCGTGTCGGGTTATCATGCCGAGGCTATGGGGTTCCCGACTCATAGCCTCGATTCAATGCAAATTTCCCATTCGATCTTTTCGAGCTTTCGTCCGGAAGCGATGATCACCGGTTGGTGACCATACGGATGGAAATCGCTTGATGAGGGATGAAATATCCGCTAAGGTAAATAATAGCTTTCTATATTTTCTATTTTTACGCTCTTGTTTAGATATCCAACACCGATTTGAATATTGCTGAACATACGCAGCTAACGCCAGCTCTTGAGCGTTCGTCCAAGGCACATAAATGGGGAGGCCGAGGAAAATTTCATGAGACAGAGATCAACGTCTTTGAAATCGACCACAGCTCGAGAAAGGGCGATCGCGAAGACGCTTTCATACCATCGACGACCTTTCAAAGAGACTTAGATCGGCTGGGATGGACTTGAAGACGTCGACGATGAGCTAAGGGCCACGAGGGATGGGTTTGGTCGCGTCCGAAGCCGGGTCAACAAGTTTTAATCGATATGAACGCCGGACCGGGTCAAGAAAACCAACTCCTGAAGGCCACAAATGAGGAGTTTTCTTCAGCCAACCGAAGCTTGGTGATTCAACTTGGCGAGGCTCAGGCGAAGACCCAGGACGAGGAGCGAAGACATAAGGCCAATCGCCACAAACTTCGTCACAAAATAAAAGAACTTGAGGGACGAGGCCCTCTTACGATCAAGAGTCTGCAAAGCGATTCAAACGGACTCTGTGGATTCGGATGAGCTTAATGCCAAAATCATGAAGGTCTATTCAGAGGGTATGAAAGACCGCCGAGAGCGAGGTAAAGAAAAGTTATTATGTGCGTCAATTTGGATCCGGATCTTCTTAACTCCGAGGACGAAGGTGGTGCCTGAATGTCCTTCCTGCTTTATTCTGACTATGTAAAAATTAACTGTTTATGTCTTTGGGATTGTTTGAACTTTTTGTATGGATTTTGACAGCGTTTCTATGTTTGTGTAATTAGTTAATGTTATGGATGAATCGAATGAATGAATGTTTTATTTTATTGATGAATCTTCAACTTTCTTGATTATGACTTATGTTTTGGTTAATTTCTTGTCAACAATTGATCATCAATCAACTTGAAAACTGTGCAAGTGCCTCTTATCTTAAACCGTTAGTCAATAATCAAGCAAATTATATAACAGTTAAGAATAATGATAATATAATCCGGACTCAACACTTGAACAAAATAAAGTAATGCATACTTATCGTTACCGGAGTGTGAGACAGATCAGTCAATAGGGTGAATTCGGCTGATCCTCTTTGTAACAAGAAGATCTTGCTTACCGCTCGGGGTAGAACAAGTATATAAGGACATTTGTTTACCACTCGGGGTGAAACAATTATATAAGGACCAAGATATAAGGATCAAGATATAAGAACCAAGATATAAGGATCAAGATATAAGGATCACGGAATTTGTCTACCACACCGGGTCACAAATTCATAGAACACTCGACGACAATAAGGTCGCCATCGAATGGCCAAAGAAGTTCGACCATACCTCCTTACTTGATGGACCATTGATTTTACCGCCCTCGGTAAAAACAATATAGAACATAGAATTTGTCTACCACGGGGCAACAATGAATGGGTCGCCATCGAATGGCCAAATGAGTCCTACCATACCTCCTTACTTGGTGGACCATTGATTTTACCGCCCTCGGTAAAAATAATATAGGAACATAGGATTTGTCTACCACGCTGGGCAACAAATGAATGGGCTGCCATCGAATGGCCAGCGAGTTCTACCATACCTCCTTACTTCATTGTGAACTTAGGACAAATAGGAACAGGATCAGTTGTGAAAAAAGTGAATGTGGATGAGCCACCGAAGTTTTTCTGTGTTGAATCCCTAGTTCTTTCAAGAATATCCCTGCCGAAGTGCTTTGTAGGCCAACAACTTCGCGGCCAAATGATCGCCACAGATGTTTTTGTGAATTTTCCGAAGAACATACTCTGTTTCGGATGGAACCAAATGTTTGAGCAATGATGACGAAAAAGGTCTTTCGATAAAGATTCTCATCAATGAGAGCAAAATTGACACTCTTGCACTTGGTCTACTTTGCCATCATTTGATCCGAAGGAAAGACGCCATCTGCCATCAAAGTTATAAGCATCTATAGTGGCCAACTTCGATAATGCATCGGCGGTGGAATTGTTATTGCGATCGACTTCTTGATAGCTTTGTTAGATCGATGTCCGCAATGTAATATCCATCTGCATGCAATGTCCACGAACTCTACTTCATCAAAGAATCTGAACGGCTGTTTTCGGACTCCACGCCTTCTCTTTAACTATTATTAGCTTCGAAAAAGAATTGTCTCGACCACAATGTCAATCGACCGACCTGGAAATATTTACCAAGTGTTCGGATTTCCGAGTCGCGGCTTATAGATCCGCTTTGGTGACGAGTCCTTCATTGTGGCGTGAACATTCAAGGCGCAGTGTGCCTTTTTTGCATTCTCGGGTGAATATCCTCCTGTGCTGCTCCTTTGTCTGCTGCGACCATAATCCTCGAGAACCATAGGCGGAATACCCTCTTGGCCAATCAGAAAATGGCTATTGGGTCCTCATCTACTCTGCTTCGACCATAATCCCGAAGACCAATAGGGCGGAATACCCTCTTCGGTCAATTAGGAGAATGGCTGTTGGGTCTTCATCTACTTTGCTCCGACCATAATCTCGAAGACCAATAGGGAGGAGAATGGCTGTTGGGTCTTCATCTACTCTGCTCCGACCATAATCTCGAAGACCAATAGGGCAAAACACCCTCTTCGGTCAATCAGAAAGATGGCAGTTTGGTCTTCTTTGGTCATGAGGATCACCTTGAGACATGTCCTCAAAGTGTATAGACTGCTTTCCAACTCACGATTGTCCATCTTTAGGCGTACCACATCTTTCAGACTGGACATAATTGAACGCTTTGTCCTTCAGCTTGGCAATCCGAAGAATCTGCACAACTATATCCTTGCTCTGCTCAGCTACCTCCTCGCTTCGCTCAGCTACATCCTTGATCCGCTCCAAGAGAACCTCCAAAGCTCTATCTGCTTCGACCACCATCTTCATTAGCTTTGACTACTTGGTCTTGAAGTTCTAAAGTGGGGTGCCTTTTACTTGCCTTCGGCCATGATCATGCTCTTTGTCAGCAGCAAAGACCAACCATCTTCGGGATTCGCCGTGGGCTCTCAAACGAGAACCCCCTGATTTGTGCCATAACTTCCGATGTAGAACAACTGAAAATATTGTGATTGATAACTCAAGAACACTAAAGAACACTAGAAAAGCCCTCCTTCTAGCGCCAATGTTAACGCCAAGATCTTCTCCAACGTCCCAATCACGTAAGACGCCCTGATCCTGCACAGTAAACACGATAAACACCACAAGCTTGACGGCCGGACCGCCGGGGGATAGCTCAGGCGTGAGAGTCAGTATACGTGTACATAAGGTCAACAATGGAGGATGTAATGTCTAGTGTATTGAGAAAGATAATAATTCTCAGTTGTGTGTATGTGATTATGAATGAAGTCATACCTGTTTGTGAAGACTTAGTTGATAGGTTATACTCTCTTCGCTTTGGGTTTTACGTACCACCCACTACTACGACACATGACCCCATTTTGATCCGATGGGTCTCGCCGATCGCATTGTAGTCTATTTACTACTTTTGGTCATTGTTTACTACCGTTTTGCCATGATCCCATCCCATCCACATTAATGCATGGCGGTGTATTTTAGTCAACCGTCATACTTTTTCATCATTACTAGTCAAAGATAGAGATATTAAAATATCTAATGGGTTAGTCCAATGAATCCCATTCCGGTTTTATAGGGTTAAATAAGTAATATGGTGATTAGTAAAATGAATGACTTTCGAGTTCAATAATGATGGCCGATAGATTAATTAAACAAGTAGTTCTAACTTACTTTCTACCTACCAAAGAGTAAATATCATGACCCAACAGAGAAGATTATCATGTTAGAGTCAATTAGTTCAAAAAACGATGTAGAACTAAATTTGTGTTTAATGTATAGGGATAATATAAGAAGTTAAGTAATTAGTTTTCTTAGAAATCTGCAAATGTCATATAAAATAAGTAACAAAATGTTCTCTAAAAAGACAATTAAAAAAAAGAAGCGACAGGAATTATAATTTTGTTTGTAGTAATTTATTAAACATAAATCATAAATATTTTTCATTGATTTTTTTCTTTCAAATTAACCATTTATAATATTAATTATCTGTAGTATTCTTTAGATACCGCATGCAAGAAGATTGCGATCATAATCAGTAAACCTGGTAATTTAGTTTATAAACTAGTGGATCAAACCTAATTAACTAGTACGTACCATTTGAATTGATTAACTAGTTAAAATTATTCGGGTCGGTTAAAATTTAGAACCAAATTTTTTAAAAGAAAAACAGTTCCAAATCAATTGATTTGTTTGGATCCATGTTTTTTCTTTAGCTAAGACAAACAAAATACTAGCAAACTGTTCAACGCCTGGTTATCTTCCCAAATCATCAGTTCATAATTCAGAAATTAATCTCTACCAACAGATCTGGTCTCTCTAGCACGCAGTTAGCTAAAAACTCAATAAATCACACAGATCACACATAATTGATCAAATTACAACACAATTACACATTAGAATAGTATTCAACAAAATAAACAACTCATATGACAATTACAACCTGGATTAATACAGAAAAATGAACAATAACAATGACTACTTTCAAAAAATAAAATGGACTAAATTTAACCAATGATCAAGAAACGAAAATGAAAATATAATCACTAAAACTGCCGACCCACTTGAACAAAAGATCAAAAAAATAAAAAAAAAACAAGGAAAATCAAATTCTCCAAACCAACTCACCCGCCGGAAATTTAGGCAGTTGAAAATTTTAAAAACCCAACAGCCAAATTTTTTTTTGATGAGAGAGAGAGAAAATCCGAAGTAAAGTAAACGAACCCTGTAACTGAAACGAAGCTTCTGCTGCTTCCTTGAGTGTGCATCAGGATATCGGGGATTGCCAAGATTGTTTGTGAAAATGGGGGAAAAAGAAACGGGAGAGAGAATAGGGAGAAAAGTACTGGGGAGGTAGAAATATAATTTGGGCTGAATTTTGTGTGTTGGAGATGAAATGTGAACTTTTAGATTAAGTTGGGAGAATTAAGATGAAATTTAAACAGTTTTTGTGTTTTCTTAAATTTTAAAGCCGAAAAAGATTTAAAATGAGTTCTATTTTATTATATATTATATAATTATATATATATATACTATCAAATAATAATTATATTCATTAAATTTGAACATGCATTATTACCGATCAAATTAGTTTGAATTTGTTTTTTTAATATATAGTTGTATTGATTGATTGATACAATGGTTGGGACCCTGCCCCTATAAAAATACTCGCATACATATCCAGTGATTGTCCGGCCAATAGCTATCGCTACTACTGCTCTCTTTAAGTTTCTATCTCTCAGTAATAACAGAACAGTTGTAAATTAGTTATGACTCAAACAACTCCCAATCACACACAGACTGTTTCTGGCTGGGCAGCTCATGATTCCTCCGGCATAATTACTCCTTACATCTTCAAACGGAGGTACGTACGTGGGTAACCCACGTACACTATCTTTTTCCCCTTCAAACTTATGCTTTAATACTATTAAAGCATAATTTTTAGTATGTGTACTAAATTTAATACTATTAATTAATGATGTAGTATAATTTTCTTTAATTTTTACAGAGAAAATGGGAAAAATGATGTGACGATCAAGATCTTGTACTGTGGAATATGTCACACTGATATCCACCATGTCAAAAACGATTGGGGCATCACCAGATATCCAGTTGTCCCCGGGTAAATCTAGCTAATTCACAACTACTATATCTTTGACTGTGTCTCATAAACAAGATGAGTCCTTCTCCGGCTGACAGCCCTTCTCCGACCGGTCGGAAAGGACGGTCCCCCTAGAATTATTGAAACAAGATAACATATTCTGTATACAATTAATAAGGGAAATTGATATTTTCACATATATTTTTTATATTTTTATATCATCTTTTCTCGCATAAGTACTCCTCCTTTGTATGAAAAGAAATATCAAAAATAAATGTAGAAACGAGACATTTGTTAACATTTGTGGCCTGACAGTCCGGTTATACACATTACATATATACTATTTCCGGTCGGTCGGTCGGTCCGTTCTAAAATATATATATGCATTTGATTTTGTACACCGTAGGCACGAAATAACTGGGGTAATAACAAAGGTTGGAATCAATGTGAGCAAATTCAAGATAGGGGACAAAGTTGGAGTAGGGTGCTTGGCAGCGTCGTGTTTGGAATGCGATTTTTGCAAGGAAGAAGAGGAGAATTACTGCAACAAAATTCAGCTGACCTACAATGGCATTTTCTGGGACGGCAGCATTACCTACGGTGGCTACTCCGACATGCTAGTGGCAGACCATCGGTATTCTCCTATTAATAATCACTTTAGCTTTTACTTGTTTTTTTTCTTTTTTATGTACATGCCACTTGTTTCTTTATAAAAGCTAGTCAACTTATGGTAGATAAAATATTGGGTTGGTTAGTAGGTTTGTGGGTGCATAAATATTTCATTTAGAAAATTGATATTTAAACATCAAAAAAATAATATCTTTATATGAATTTCTTTTATATAAATATAAAATATATTTATCATTTATGTAATATAAATTATATGAAAATATCATTTTTTTTATGTAGAATATCGATTCCTTCTATTTACTCCATGCTTTTACAAAATATCTCATTTGCAAAATTTATTAATAATAATTAATTACATACATGATAATAAAATATTGATGACAAATTTTAATACATCGTGATATTTTATACTACAAGCAATAAAATAATATTATTTTCATAACACACACACACACACATATATATATATATATATATATATATATATATATAAAGAAGATCGAGTCATCACCTTTATTTTCTTTCGCGTGCTTTACCGCTTTTAGGCGACGGTTTGACCATACAACCGTCGTCTCTATATTTTAACGACGGACAACATATAAGCGTCATTAAAAAGTATAGATTTACTGGTTGTATTAAATCAAACCGTCGCTAAAAGGGGGTGAGAATCTTGAATAAGATAAAGGGTATGAATTGATCTGAACCATATATATATATAGAAAAGATCAAAAACATGCCTTTTATCTAATATACCTTGCATACCCTTTTTAACGACGTTTCGGTCTGTCGTTATATATTGTCCGTCGTTAAAAATTAAATCGAACTGTCGCCCGATCCGTCGTTAAAGGAGAATATGCAATGTTTGTATTAAACTATTTTTTTGAACACAAAAAATATGATTATCTACCTAGGCCTAGTGACAGATTTTGTCGGTTAGTAAATTGGAGTGATATGTGATAGCAATATAACAGCTTTTTATTGGAGCTTATTTTTATTTTTTAATAATGTTAACAACATTCAAACAAACATATCATAAAATAATTATTATATTTCCAGTCACTTAATTTAACAAATGTTAAAAGTGCAATTTATTTAAATACGATGATATTATTATATTATATTAATTCTGATAGTGAAATTTGCATGATGATGTAAATCTAAAGCATGAAATATGGGAATTATAACAATACTTTTTTAGGTGGACATAAAAATTAGATATAAGTGTATTTAAATTTTATGTATTTATATTTTTACCCTTCAATGAAAGTAAAAATACAAGTAGATGAAATTTAAATACACTCATATTTAATTTTTATGTCCTAGAATTTTTGTAAGCGATTTATCTCTTTAACGCCTCCAAGCTTACGACCAATGTAAGGCAGGGCTAATTTTTAAAATAATTTTAATTTTTTTTATTTATATTATATTTTATTAAATCTTTATTAAATATTAAAATTTAAGAGATATTTTTGTTAATTCTATAAGCTATATATCAATTATATTTCTCAAAATTGAAAAAAATAAATTTGTAAGTATTCAAAAAAATTAAAAAGAAGTAAAAATTTATATTGATTATTTTGTAGAATTGCATCTTACATATACAAAGTAGTGGTGTTAAGTTACATCACAATGACAAATTAATTTTACGAAAAGAAAGGAATTAAGGAAAGTGAAGGAGTAATTATATCTATTATATATATATATATATATATCTGGATCAAATCATCATACTTTATCTTTATTATCCAGTACTCACCCCCTTTAAAAGCAATCGGTTTTTAAATACAATAAATCGTTACATATTTTTAGCGACGACAACACATATAACGTCATTAAAAAGTATGTATGACTTACGGTTGTATGATCGAAAACGCCGCCTAAAGTAAGCAATAATATAAAGAAGATATCTAACGACTGATCTTTGTTATATATATATATATATATATATATATATATATATATATATATATATATATATATATATATATATACCTGAAGAGATCAAAGCGTTCTCCTTAAATAACATTCTCCTAAAATAGCATTCTTTTATTAAAACTACGTTGTTTTGGAGGAATGGCGGTGGCATTGTATTTACAAAATGCCACCGCGTCCCTCAAAAAACGCACGTAGTTTTAATAAAAAGAATCTTATTAAGGAGAATACTATTTATCCTCGACCATATATATATATATATATATATATATATTTATGGTCCGGATCAAAAAGATATCCTTTATCTTACTACGTACTACCTTTTTTTTTAGCGACGGTTTTGGTTATATATATCGTCGCTATACTTTTTAGTATTACGCTATATGTTGTCCGTCATTAAAAGTATAGTATTTATTTATCGTATTTAATCGAAACCATCGCTCTAAAGAGGTAAGATCAATAAAGTAGAAAGAGAAGTATCTGACTGATCCTCGCTTCTATATATTTGTAGTGAATATGTATAAATAGTATATAAAAAATATGCACTTACATGAATTTTAAAATGTGAATAATTAAATATTTTTATTCAATTTATACTATAAAAGTTGTGAAATTATATATGGTGAGCTATATCACAATGAAAAATTAGTTTTACGAAAAAAAGGAATTTAGAAAAGTGAATGAGTACTTATATATATGTATAACGTGTTCGTGTGAGTATACTAATAAGTAATATTAATTATATGTATTTTTTGTAGTGAATATGTATAAGTAGTATAGAAAAAAAATGCACTTGCATGAATTTTAAAATTTTGAGTAATTAAATATTTTTTATTCAAGTTATACTATTAAAGTTGTGAAATTACATATTAATGAAGTTGAAAGTTGTTAGAATTAATTTTGAATTTTGCTACTTAATAAGAAAGAGAAAAGAAGAGAAATAATTAATATGGTAGTGAGAGAGTGAAAGGAATGAAAATAAAAATTCAGTAAATAATTACGTTCAATTAATAATAATTTATATATTTAAAATATTTATTCGAATTATTCTAATAATGACATTTCTTGACATATATATATATATATATATATATATCTATTTAATTAAAAAGTTTGTCATATAATATTTATTTAAAAAAATTGGTATAAAGATTTGTAGTGAAGGTGCCCGAAACCCTAGCAATGGATGCAGCAGCGCCACTGTTGTGTGCCGGAATTACAGTATATAGTCCCTTTAAGGACCACAACTTGATCGACTCCCCGGGGAAGAAAATAGGCATCGTGGGTTTGGGAGGCCTAGGACATGTTGCTGTCAAATTTGGAAAGGCATTTGGCCACCATGTAACTGTAATTAGCACATCTCCATCTAAAGAAAAGGAGGCTAAAGAGCGTTTGGGCGCAGATGATTTCATAATCAGCACTAATCCTGAACAAATGCAGGTTCGTTATTATCCTTAAATTGTATTTTTATTCTAGTAGTTGGCTTGCTAATTAATTTCAATTTGGATTTCAATTTTCATTTTTTGGTTAACAGTCAAGGTACAGAACACTAGATTTTATATTGGATACAGTATCGGCTCATCACTCTCTTGGGCCAACCTTAGAGCTGCTTAAAGTGAAGGGTACTTTGATGCTTGTGGGTGCTCCGGATAAGCCAGTGGATCTGCCTTCTTTCCCATTGATATTTGGTTAGGCCGAATACAATACCACCATATTTATCAACTGTTTACTCTATCAATATCAACTGTTTTAATTAAGTTTCTTAATAAAAAAAAAAAGAAAAGAAGAAGAGGAAGAGGAAGAGGAGGTTAATATTATATATCTTAAATAAACTTGGCTGGCAGGCAAAAGAGCAGTGAAGGGTAGCATGACAGGAAGCATGAAAGAAACGCAAGAAATGATGGATTTATGTGGGAAGCACAACATTACATGCGATGTCGAAATTGTTAAACCTGATCAAATTAACGAAGCTCTTGATCGACTAGCCAAAAATGATGTCAAGTATCGTTTCGTGATCGACATTGCTGGGAAACCGTAAAAAAAATAAAAATAAAAATTTGAATTAATTCTCTTAAGCATTATATTCAAGTCGGTTTCATCTTTTGGTTTGTATGTTTCTTAAGCATTCAAGTCGGTATGTTTCTGAGTCAAGAGACCTTTCTCATGTAATTGTGCTTTGAATCCTATCCAGTTATTTGTACTACTTTTTATTATTATATATATATATATATATATATATATATATATATATATATATCTACTAATACCTTATACATACATAATTATGATGACAAGTAAATAATTAATAACCTTTATCGAAAGATTTGTAAAAGATTTGTTGACATGCATGTATTTCATTTTAAGAACTTAATTCTTAACCTCTTGAGAAAGATTAATTAGTGCATAATTGTCAGGTCTCCAAATGGTATGATATTTAAAAAGCAACACATTTGCGAGTCTAAAATCACATGATATTTGAAACACTAACGTGGTTCGAACTGAAGGGAGGGACGAGGGTCCTAACTCCTAATTGTAAGAAAAAAAATCCGCAACCCCTTGGGCGGAGATATTAATACATGGTTGTGATCATATTTTTGAGATTAAAATACAGTTTGAACCCCGTCGCATGCAGGTGAAACATCATATATTCCCATAATTTTTATGTTAATTTCGACTTACTATCCACACATGAATCCACTGAATCTTACTATCCACACATGAATCCACTGAAGTAGTGATTTTGTACAGGGAATAATACTGCAGGGAAAATAATACTATCCCTTTCTTTTCTTAAAACATGTATCTAATGTCATTTTGTACACATGAATCTAATGTCTTGATTATGCAGGGAATAATACTATCCCTTTCTTTTCTTAAAACATGAACAATGATGGCTTTCTTCTCCTTTGTTAGTCTAAACAGTCTTGGAAATTGCTCATTTAATGCAATAGTCCCTGTCCATATATCATACCAGAATCTTATAGACTTCCCATTCTCTAGGTTCCATATCCAACTCTGGTTAAAATTTTGAAAAAATTGTCAAAAAAAATTCATTTTTTTCAGAAGAAAAAAAATCGTACTAATAAAGTTTACTTTCCTTTTTGTAAAAGAAAGAAACGACACAAAATATCCTATACTAATTCTAAGAGAACTTGATAGAACAGAGCTAAGACTATGACAGAGCTTGATATACACTACAGTAAGCTAAGAAAGGTAGATCATCTATATACTATAACAGAGCACTCGCACAAACATCAAATTCTAGAGGTGCCGAATAACCCTAGATTTCGACTATGAAATTCCACAGTTGGTGCTATCAACAATGTAATCTTAAATCAAAACCCCCTAATAAAAAACCCCCTAATAAACCCTAGATTAGAAAAATAATAAAGTGAAGTACCTTCCGGTGACTGATAGCGTCGGTCCCTTTCTGGAGCTTTACGTCCTTATCAGATGCGCCGCCTTGAGAGAGAGAGAGAGGGGCGTCGGTGGCCTTGAGAGAGAGAGAGGGGGGAAGAGTTTGAGAGAGATTGGGATGGGTGCATCTGATCTTCAACCCATTTTCTGTTAACCCATTTAGCCAACCCACTTTGAGTCTTTGACCCGCGTGCCTTTTTTTTTAAAGTCCGTCTTTTGTTCGTTCTAAGAGTTCGCTTCTGAAGGATTTCCTATATATATATATATACATATATATATATATATATAACACATATATATACACACACTTGAGGGAGAGGTTTGCCAATTAGTTAAATTATAGAATGAAAGTATCAGACAAACACAATTTCAGTCTCTTTTTTTTCAAATTAGTTGGATATATTTCATTTATATATATATATATATATATATATAAAATATATTTCTGCGCTTTATCACTATCAAAGTGGAATATAATATCATAGATTCTGATATCATGAAGTTTATATTCCTAATTATCTGTGTTTTCTGATGATTTTTTCAGGCACATATAAAAAAGAATGTGAAGATCTTGGTGAACAAGATCAGTTAAATGTCAATGAAGAGTACAAGGAAACCTTTAGAACAAAATCATACATAGAAATCTGCAGTAAAGTTCAGGATCACCTGCAGGGAAGTAAAAGCATGAACACACCATCTATTTTCATCCCTCTATACCTTCATGATCTCTCCCAATCATGGGCGAAGCTATGGTCCAAATGTGGGGTCAATTGACCCTACTCAATTTTTGAGGTGACTTGAATTTTTTTTTTATCACATTCAATTTTGATTTCACTCAATTTTTGGCCCCCACCTCAAAAGAAACCGCGAACCATCAAACCTTTCACGAGTGGTTTGAAGTAAGATTTCGCGACTCCATGTAATGGCATGAAATAGAGACCTGGAGCCCGACTCTATTCTATCTCTTTGAAGTTGTGACTTCTCTTGCGGCCTTGTCTTGCTTCAGGATAACAAAAATTATTCTCTTCAATTTCTCCAACCTCAGTTTTATTTTCATAAATCAATTGTGATTTCTCCCTTTTGTTAGTATTATTAAATTGGATATTTGGATGCATTTGTCTAACCCGAAAGTATAAATTATTAAAAAAAATTGGCTCAGTGGCGCTGCCCCCGAACCCCCGCTAAATTTTTTATAACTTATTACTAATTTTGACCCCACTGCTACCAATCCCTATATCTGAACCCCGACAAGAAACCCTAGCCCACATGATTGAATAAGGCAATAATATTAATTAATCATCATCCCCTCCTCCTTGATTACTTCAAAATCACCATGCAAGCATGCAATCTATGTGAGCTACTTCTTTTATATAAATATCCATCAATCGAGCTAATTACCATATGATCAAAAGGGTAATCAAGCTAACGAAAAGCTGGTGCCTAATATAATGGCGTGAAATATAGTACTAATGATCAATGCAATGCTATATTTCAAGATCTTGCTTTATTTGCCTCTATCAAAAACCATTTATCAACTATTAGTCCACTTAGAAGGAGAATGAAGTTCAGAAAATGTATTAATATATTAAGAAGGTTGTGGGGTGTACAATTGTAGTTGCTTACACTGCACTTGTAGTAATTACCTTATTAGCCCTAGCTTTTCATACAATTGTAGGCATTGTAATGGCTTGCTCCTGTGTTGCTTATTCGCAGTTTAGGATTTTTCAAGAAGCGAAATTACAAGTACTACAGCTTGATGTTGCAGCAAAAGGGGTTTACATATTGATTAATTTAATGTCTTTAATACAATTATGAGTCGGATCGTACGGGAGGAGGTTAATGATGAGATTGAACATAACAAAGCCATGCCGGATATGCGTGTTAGAAATAATGGGAATATTGAGGTTTTGAAGGAGGTTGTGAGGGAGTTTAGAGTTGAGGAGTCTTGGTTTTTTGAACGGTTAGAAGAGCTTGAAGAGCATATTTAACCATGTTAGAATATAGGATCACACACACGCACACAAACGATAGTGAATTAAGAAAAATACAAGAGATTTACGTGGTTCCCCATTTGGATCTTTCCAAACTAACTTATTGTTTATCACGATTCCTGCTACATTCGTAGAACTTTCTGATATATAGATAATATATATACCTACTAATGATCCTATTCCAACCCTACTTCACATTATGATCAATTACCCATAATGACCTTTCTAATTAACAACCCAGAAAAACTCGATATGTCGTTAATCATGCGTCTCATACCGTCATTAGGCACAACATGGCGTGTTCAAGGCTTACTCAGTGCAAGAGCTCCTCCAAAGAGTGCGCGCTTCCACGCCACTACGCTCCACACTAGCCTTTTCCAGTGACTTCTATATTATGAGTCACAAGTTTCCAACAAATCATAAATTAAATAGATCAAGAATGTTAATTGTAGAAGAACTAATGCATGGTGGTTGATCAATTCATGCTACTATCAAAAACATGATGAATTGTAAATTAGTACAAATATATGAATAATTAATTGATGTGTCTATTAACAATAAGAATCAACATATTTTTATGGCAATATGCAATAATGTATGATTATAGCAATAAGAAATTGATTGAAGTACATAACTGGCTACTAGACTTCTGAACGTCTGGGGCAATTTGATAAAGAGTATATCTTCTTTGTAATGCCTTCATTTCACTATTCTGATCAAGAAAGAATCTCATCCGACCACCAAGTAATTATGAGAATAAAAATCGATGCTTCTTTGGCCGTGTGAGACATGAATTAGCGTTATGTCATTTCTACATGAGGTTGAGGGATCGAGTTTTGGCATACCAATGTTGGGTGTGTGAATTTCAATTTAAGTGTAATATAGCAGAAAAAAAAAGAGAAAAAAAGCCCAAACTGAAGTCCCTTTCAGAAAGACTGACTTGGGCTTGGCCCTGTCTTATTTGGGCCAGTCCCTAAATAGGCCGAATACTTTATCAAAAAGAAAGGCTTGAATTTTGAAAAAGCCCGAACTGAAGCCTAACCTGAGGAGGATGCCACATAGGGCTGGTAGGACTAACTACCCACTTCTGGGTTTATAAAATAAACATATACTCCTTCCGTCCAAAAATCAGCGTCTCAAATATATCCTTATTTTTTCAAGGACAAATTTTAGTTTAAAAACTTGATAACTATAAATAAAGAATACCCAAGAATTCTCAAATTCGCATAATATACCTAAATATACTTATAAATTTCAAAATATTACTTCCTCCGTCCTCAAAAGGTTGATTAAATGTACAATATACATAAAGTGAATGATAAATATATCATTTAGTAGAATCCATTAGTATATATATATAAAAATTAGTCATCACTTCATGTAGAGTCAATAAGGATAAATTTGAAAATTTTTTTACTCTTTTTTTTACTTTGCTCAATGTGTTGAAAATGTACTTGAAGTTGAAGGGAGTAAATGAGAGAAAATTTATTTTTCACATGATATTTTCACTTGAAAAATTTCACTATAGATATATAGCGACGGTTTTCATATAGAATATCAAAAAATTATGTGGAAATATCAGTTACCCAAAAGGGATTATTAAATAGAAAATGGAAACAAGAATGAAAACAAAAACTAGTGCAACAATGCTGGCTGCCATTGTCATTGGATTAGCTTCTTGTACTAATCAAACGGAGAATTCAACTCGAGCAATAAAAATTACAGTCTAGGAACAAGCTAGGTTGATAACATTGATATAAACATCTTTAATAATCTTTTAATTCATATAGCAATAATTACAATTACAAGTAACAGATCTCAAAATAAGTATATAATGACATATTCATATTACAAGCTTATGAGAAAAATTTTGGAAAGTATTTATATATGAGGCATATATACTATGCTTCTTATTAATGGGTAACTAATTATCTTCAGAAAATATAGAAAAAGTAAAGTATACATAGGTACAATGGCACCAGTTTTGGTGGATCAAGAGGTTTGGCCATCCTAGTTCTTCAGAAACACAACCAAGAATAAGTCTAGAGTTCATGGGTGTAGTTTTGTTTTGTTTTTTTGTGAAAATACAAAAATTGGCGGGCTGCTTGAGCAAATTAGTGAGCACGCCCCTGCCTACGAAACCCAAAACCCTGAACCCTAAAGCCAAGCCATTTTCAGCTTAGAATTTTACTGAACTTGAATATGTCTGACCAAATCGCCAACTGGATGACACAACGTTGTTAAAAGTTCGGGTGACTCCATCTGTAGTTGTGACCTTGAAGGATAAAGACTGGCCATTGAGATAAGCATTCGACTGCCAGTTTGCTCCCCAGTTCCTTGACATTGCCATCCAATCGGTTCGAGTGCCCTTTATTTGAACTGATTGAATTGATCCAGCTCCTCCAACATTGCTTATCAACACCAGCTCAAAGTAGTCCCTCCCATTGACAGTGAATCTAACTCCACCACTTTTAATGCACGGAACCCTGAATCGAAAAATTATTAACCACCCGTCAGTTAAAAAAGACGCACTAAATTATTGACTAACAAGAAACCAAATGCGTGAAATTGTGGAAAACAATACCTTTGGAACATTACAGGAACGATTCCGCCTTTGTAGATACCGATCTTTTCCCAAGCGGGTTGAGCCATATCGAAATGCTGGAGTGGAGGGTTGCACCAACCTCCAGCATTGCTAGGCTGATCAAAGTTTGGTGGGCAAAAGTTTGTAGCAGTAATAGTCACAGATGTTCCTTTCCTGCACCATTTGGGGTCTGCGTTATAATCACACATAATCTCGTAACATTGTCCACATGATGTTCCGTCATTGAAAAGTGCAGTGCTTAAAGCAGCAGTATTAGTTCCATATCCGGCTGAGTACAAGTTACTATAACCACAAGCACCACCTGTATCCAAGCAAGTCATTAGTATTGTGTTTGTCTAATTTGTTAAATTTACAGAAATCGAGGAGTTAAGTTTACATACCCATTGTTCCTGAAGCATCGCTACCTCCATAGAAAGTAGCATGAGCTTTTGTCCAACCAGAAGCCACAAATGCATTGACATTGACAAGAAGACAACAAATACCAACCAGAAGAACAAGTGCAGGAATGCTATGGTTCGTCATTTCTTCACCGGGAAAATCAGAATGAGGAGAATGGCTGGGGAAGAAGATGGTAGGAGGTTGAGAAATTAATGGAACTGTATCTACATTCAATTAACACAAGAATGGTAGTTAAATAAGGACCAAACTTCTTAAATGCAACCACCTCAAATGTGACCTCTGCAAGTAGAGATAACTTAAATTCTAATATTTTAATTGAATGATCCCTGCAAGTCTGAATTATGTATCTCATTCAATTATTCTCACGTTCTCTCACAATAGTATCAAACAACACCCACATGGTTTTCCAAACATAAGAGCGGTGAACGAATCAAACCATAAATCAAATTGTTCATTTTCCCAATTCTTTTAATCAGTTGGTTGTTGTATGTGAAGGGAAAGACAATACTATATTCAATGGCAATGTGATAAAAAATTCTGCTTATATCATCTGATATGAAGCTCACATGCTCTCATTTGACCTTATATGGATGAAATCCCATAATTCATTTGATCATGCACATGCCTTTTCATCTTATTACTTTTTTTCTCTCTCTCTCTCTCTATATATATATTATATATATATATGTATGGATAAGTACCAACCAACTAAGCAAGTGGTCATTTTAGGTAATTTATTTCTTATCAAATCTACAAACAGTGAAACACCGAAGAAAACATAAAGCCTGATTGTCTTCCTCAGACAATGGTTTAACCTGTGTGCTGCTGGATATCAGCATATATGCACGTGGATAAGGGGTGGCACCTGTCCAGTACTAATAATATGTTATGTTAGCTGGAAAAAGAAGATGGAAACAATATTAAAATAGACCCTAGGTTGATATAGAAGGAATGGAACCACCCACCAAAATAAAATGGCTAATTGACTTGTATCCCCCAATATTATCAACCTTTGTTGCTTAATTGAATGATTGGTTGGTACACCGGCACCATCTTCCCCATTTTAATGGACTATTTCTTCCCTATCTTCAGCTTTGTAGTTTATTTATTATATTCTTTTTGTTAAACATAAGTATAATTATACAAACATAAATATGAACTTCGTCTTCCTATTTGATGAACGTGGCCATGTATGTGATTAGAACACCTTCGACCAAAGACATCTGGATTCTTCTAATAAAGTCATATGAGTGAACTTCAATAAGATCAATCTCAAAACAGAAGTTGGGCGTTCTAGATTATGCGATAAAATATGAATGATTCTATCTAAGGTAAGTCTAAATGGTTGAAGCACAAGAGAGAAATTTATCATTAGCAGTATCCAACAATTTCCTATACAATGAAGATTAAAAACATAGTTAACTTGGTCGTGAAGATATCTACCCACTATGAGTGCAGCCTTGTAACTTTATTAAGGTTTCTATTTTGAAAATGCTTGGCAGACCAACCCCACATTCTAGCACATGTACAACATGTAGGATTCCAAACCAAAGTATAATTCGTCCAAAAGGAACCCTTGCCAAAATATAATTATATGATCATCTGTCTTCTAATAAGTCATATCATTCTACCTTATGCGCCACATCAAACATCTTTCTACAAACATGATTGAGCTTAGATAAATGAAAAATCTATCAGCACTGAAAAGATATCCCAACTGCAGAAAATGTGTTTAGGTTATGACTTCTTTGAAAAAATTCAGAAAAGCTACCTTAATCAAAACTCTATAGTATCGTTTATTCAGGGGTCCACAAACCCCCTAGTGCCAATTCCAGCCATCAGAACTTGAGATCTTATAGATCTCATGCTCTCCAAGCTCTTGGCCCTCGAAACTGAACCCTCCAAACACTGAGGTACACTCATCTGGTAATATTCACTGCCATCGAACATTTATCTTAAGCATGCCAGCAGTGGCAGGATTCGAAGACTCAGTTCAATGTTTACCTACATGTGAATCCTGTTAATAACTGAGCTACAACTGCAAACATCATGATACCCTCTAGTCTGGCAAGAGTTTTGTTGAGGCTGCTTGCATAATTAATGGCAGACGGAAGATCCGTTAGTGATGTGTAGGTGACACTGCAGCCTTAAGTTTGTCCCACAAATCAGCACAAGTTCTCTTCATCACATTGACGAATACCACAATGAACACTGTATCCGACATACATATAAAGTTTGTAATCAAATACATGCCCATCTTACCAAAACCTTTGATTGAAGATTGCATAACAGTTAACACAACTTGGGTTGTCCAGACCCAAACATTTTGCCATCAATTTATTTTTATATAAACTTCTTATTTACTTGCCAAAAGACTACATGCACTGAATAAGATATTGGATGATAGGAGATTTTTCTGAAGCATGTTCCTTTATTCTTTAGACAGTTTCTAAGGACGAATCACAATGCAGGGAATACAAACATGCAGAACTATATAAAGAAAATAAAGAATATCAGAAAATCGGTGGGATTGACGTGTAATCCCCCCACAGGTGGAGTCAGCACAGATGACCATAGGTGTTGCTTGTTGAGGTTTTTATGGAATAGAGCCACCCTGAAACTTATTAAATTTGGGATATCTAAGAGGGTAGGCTGATTGGCTGGCATTGCCTGGTTTGTTTAGCAGCTTGGCATGATCGAGTCCGAGGGCTTGAAGAGAGGTGGTAGGCAGTTTATGAACGAAAAGGATTCACAAATGACTATCCAGCTAAATGCAAAAGAAATCAGAATATTCTAAACATAAAAGAACTGTTGGGCCACCAGTTGCAATGAAATTTAGTTTATATCTGAAAGGAAGGAAATCAAGCATAGATTACCCAGCTAAACAGAGTATCATCAGGCCTTATAGTCTCTTTGTGCTGTGAAATCTCTAAACCCCTAGGAAACATTTTGTCATGACATTTCTAGAGACACAGCCCCCACACAGTGAATTTCCAGTAGGCAGTAAGTTTTTTATATCTTCACTTCACCAAAACAATCAGTCTAAGCCCTGAGAACTTCTTTATTACAGTAGAGCATAAGTAGGACTAACTAATTTAATACTCAATTTAAATTCATTAATTATTATTTTTTAGATGAGTAACAATACCTTGAAATCATTTATAGTTAGTTTTATATCCCTCATCATACCAAAATAATCAATATAATCCCTTAGCACTTGTTTATTGGCGCATCAGTAGGACTAACTAAGCAAATACTCAATTAGTTATACTCTTCTTTTCTTTTTAAGACGAGTAACTGTATCTTTAACCACTTGGGTAGGGTCCGCTGCCATGTATACATACAGAGTCAAGGAATTCCTACACGGATCTTTTGCTGCTTTTTTTCTCATACATTTACTGGGGCAGCAATCAAAACTACCATTAGGGTATAAGGTTGAAACAAAATTCTGATACAAGGTATCTTCTAGAAAGGTACAACTTAAGCATATGTTTAAAAAAATGTTATTTTTTCCCTAATGAGGGGACTTTATACCCCTTGACACAAATAAATAAGGAACAAACGAAGCTCGCTTGCTAAGTGCTATGATTTCATATCAATTGCGAAAATTTAAGATTTACCTTACTTCTCTATGTGAATCCATTTGCTGAGGTGCACAGCTTTGAAGGTACTTGACCACTTAATATGATAATATTAGAACAATGCCTGATAGTGCCTTGGGCAACTCCTTCCATGGAGATTCAAGTAACAAATGTCACCACTCGCAATGATATTCCAGGATTCTGGCTGCAACACAACAGGATAAGTTTAAACTTTAAGCAATAGTTTTGTTCCTCTTTTATGGCTCATGTTTGATGTCAGGATGAGGGCATATAAGGAATCAAGAGCTTTTCAGATTCAATGTTGGATAGCATAATCTATTGCTCAAAACAGTTGCTACTTCTTCTTTTGCAATTAGTCCATATAAACATACACTATATGGGAGAGAGTTAACAGGAATACCTGTGATACTCTTAAAGACAAGGTGAGACCTACAATCACTGCTCCTATTATTACAAGTTTCGAGTGTTCATATGTGGCATTTGTATGCTTATAGTCAAGGAAGATATAAATCAACTGAGGGGATCATAAGCATCACTCCAGCATTCAGTTTCTTGTTTCAACTGTTTAATATATTCAGCTGCATCCTTGAGCTGCTTCAATTTTGCCAATATTGGTGAGAAATAGAAGAAAACAAAAACCTGTATCAGGACCAGGTAGCAACAATGATAGGGAATAAGAGTGAAAACACATTATATGTGTATACTTAGCCAGTCCTTGATAGGCTGTAAGCCAAACCTCCCAGACAATTCTTTCTTGGATATTAATACATCATCACCATCCTGTTTGACAGTGTCACTTGAATCGTATGAGCTAAGTAAGTCTTTTGTTGTTTTGTTACCATGAAGCAGTACAACATGAGCTGGTAAATTAAATTCCTAAAGGGACAAAGTATATTGACATCAACAATATAAACTGCACTAATAAGGCATCAGCAGTATATCCAACTAACACAATATGACCCCCTACTGATAAGAAGCAAAAGGGGGAAAAAGAAAGGGGGAAAGGATAACATATAAAAAGTCTACAAATTATTGCAGGAAGAATTTCATACTTATGTTGGGTAATACACAGAATCAAGTGTCAGAACTCATACGCCACCCAAGTTTATAATCAAAAGCTAAAAAGGGGAAGAGTGGGAAGCATTGCAGGAATATCTCTCTCTCTCATACACACACATGTCTAGCCCTTGACCCACTATATTCCCGACTATCCCTAATTGCTGCTACAGTTCGACATCCAACAGCATAAAAAGAAGAAGACTTGAATCTGCACACAAATCCTGCTCCTTCATTTTTGTCCAGTGTAGGTCTTTGAAATAACAACAATTGAAGTTTTAATAGAAATTCCTACCACCCTTCGATAAGCACTATCATCCAACACTTGAACTCTTGGAGGCCCTTTTCCATATAACCATTCATTTTCATTGGCGCAAGGAGCTTAGGTATCTTTAGTATAACCATCTCAAATTTATGAAATCTAACCTGTTAAGTGGTGAATCAGTAAAAAACTATGCATGTGCCTCTAGTAGTAGGAAGTGAATAAACACAAACTGACACAGCTGAAGATGGTAAAGAATAAAAACAATCAGAATTGAATCTAAGTACTTTGCAATCACAAAAATTAACAAAGTTTGGGATAAATTGACCTATTTCATAAATCTGATAATAATAATGAGTTCTTTTTTTAATTACATTAGCCTTGCACTATATTTATAAAATAAAATGAACCCTAATCCTATAAGGAAATAACAAATTGATTTGGAATCAAAAACCTACCTAAAAAGCTTCATAATTACAATAGAATTGAAAAACTTTCTAAAATTACTAAATAATAATTAAACCTACTTGACTACTAATTAATAAATAAAAATACATCAAATATTTAAATTTTCCATAAATACCAAAACATAAATTATATCGAATCTTGGTAGATAACTCTTCCCGTGTCATTCCCCTTTTCTTGGAGAAAATTAGACCTCGAATCGAATTTTAAAATGAAGTAATATCAAGCACCAACAATTAGACATTCGCACTCTTCTTTGTACCATGTATTCACGATGTTGCTTCTCAAAGAAAAATTTTAAAAATAATTTTGAAGTAATCAAAGCCTTCGTATTAACCTGCACTTGAAACAAATGATTAGGAACGATGAAATCAAAATTTTCCTTTGAACAATCTCATGGTCAATCTCAATTTTTACAATATCCATATCCTTATGTCGCGATGACTCCAAATCACCATCCTCAATCACTAAACTTGATTCGTCTTTAACTATAACATCTTTCTCAACTTCCTCATTCGTGTATTCCACATTCTCTATTAGAACGGACAAATCACATGACTGAGAAGTAGGACTGATGGCGCTAAAACTTTCTTGAAAATTTTTCGTGCAGGTTACGAAATTCTTACAACACCTTCTAACTTCATCAATTAGAAAAGAAATCTCGTTTTGTTGATTCTTGCAACACCTTTTAACTTCATCAATTAGAAAAATAATCTCCTTTTGTTGCTCTTCTCTAGCTCTTCTTTTCTCAACTTGATACCGATGTTTCAACTTATCAAGTCTATAATGTGCTTCCTCTAATTCCTCATAATGCAACCAATCACATTCTCTTTTAAGGAAGTCAATATAATCTCATACTTGTTTAATATGTGCCTTCGTAGCTTTAGACATTTTCGATACACAGATCTGGATTGATTATTATTTTTGAATAAACAGAAAATTAAAAGATAGATTCGACTAGTTTTACCTAGTCCGCACGATGAACGAACAATTGCTTACAATCCGAGGCTAAGCAGCTTCAATCGACATCATTCTCCTTCACATTGACATTGGAGTGGGTTGTTTGCACACGTTCAGCAACTATCAATTCACAGGCTAGAATCCTTGCTTTGATGCCAACTGACACAACAAAAGATGATAAAAGAATAGAAACAATCACAGGAATTCACAAAGTTTGAGATAAATTAATTAAGTAGCCACAATATTTCATAAATGATAATAATAATGAGTTTTTTTTTATTACATTAGCCTTGCACCATATTTATAATAGTAAAAGGAAAGGAACCCTAATCCTATAAGGAAATAACAAATTGATTTGGAATCAAAAACTTACCTAAAAAGCTTCCTAATTACAATAAAATTGAAAAACTTCCTAAAATTACTAAATAATAATTAAACCTACTTGACTACTAATTAATAAATAAAAATACATCAAATATTTAAATTTTCCATAAATACCAAAACATAAATTATATCGAATCTTGGTAGTTGACTCTTCCCATGTCACAAACATAAGACATGAATGAACACACAACAAGGCATGGACACGACAATTGAAATACAATTATAAAAAAGGTTAATCAAGGACATTACAGTATAAAAATTAAAATTATGTTATATCCATACAAAAACTTGATTTGTTATAGGCATGCATATGCTATCAATATTTCTATTTCCTTCAAAAACCAAACTACAATGTACCATTTGGAGTGATCTCATTCTGTATTTAAGACAGTTATAACTCTTAATGGAAAATTGTTTTAGCACATAGGTTACGTGCTGAGAAGTGTCTGAGAGGTATGCAAAAAGTATAGACATGCTGCTAGAAGTGATGGGAAATTGTTAGCATCTACCATCTGCCCAAAAAAGAAACAGACTGTCCCTTGAAGTGTGCAATGCCACTGAGAATTAGTAACAGAGAGTAGCAAAAGGATCAAAATCTCATAAAGAAGTAAACTTCTAAGTAGTGGTAGCAAATAGACATGGTTCCAAGGTAATCCAGTGGTGTGGTAAGTTAAGAGATTTAGAGTGTCTTAGGTTTCATGTAGCACTAAGGGCGTTAAATAATAATAGTAACAGTTTTGGCTGCTGCAAGTCTCCTGAGGAGCTTGAAGACCATGTTATTTCCCCACGTCCTCTTCCCATAACAAAAAATATAAAGTAAAAATAAATAATAACAATAGTGCAACTTCTCAAACTATAACCAAAGAAAAAAGGGTTTGTTCTGATGTTTTGGAAACCAATAAACCAATTCTGAACTTTTGTCATGGTGTTCATGTGAATCATGTCACTAATAAATTGAATTTTAGAAAGGAAAAAAATGTTTGAAGTTTGTGAATTACTGCAAAAACATATGATAGAGTTGGGGTTTTCTCACATTAAGTTTCAATACAACTGATAAAAATACCCCTTCCTTCTTGTGTGCTGCATAGACTGCATCAAGCATCCAGTTTTGGCAGCCACCATACTACAAATATGTGCTACAAAGACTGTGTCAACTGTCAAGCATCCGTAGTAGTAAACTATAAAATTCAATTACCAAAAGTCCCCACATGAACAAACCCCACTTTTAAAGTGATGAAAGCGATTCGTGTCTCTGACAAATATTTCCCTCTCCTCATAGTTGGATATGAATTTTATAACAGCATGGCAATCTCCACAAATTCTAAGATTCTTCATTACTTGAAGAGGAGTCCCGGAAGAGTGCTCAGAAGTCCAAACACTACCGCAAGCTTCTCACTGTGCCCACACAAAATATGTTCTTTTTCCTGGTCTTCAACATCTTGCAGCACAAAGTCTGTGATTGGTGAATAACCTGATTTTTTCATTTCCATGCTCAATTTATCCATCTTTTCAATAATTTGGGCCATCTGAGGATGTGATTTATCTCCTGCTAAAAGCATGTACACCTTATTCTTGACCTCGATCCAACTGCATCCAGGGTTCTTCCTCAATCCCATACACTTCATCATATCCCTTACCTTATCCACTTCATGCCATTTGCCTTTAGAAGCATAGATATTACACAGAAGAATGTAGTTCTCCAGGATTACTCGGTTCTAGCTGAAATAATTCATTCGCAGCAACCTCGGCCAAACTCATATTATGGTGAACTCTACAAGAACTTAGTAAAGCTCCCCAAACACAAGCATCCGGCTTGAACGGCATTTTCCTGATGATGGAATAAGCGTCATCTAGTTTTCCTGCACGACCAAGCAGGGTCACCATGCACGCATAATGCTCCACTCTAGCTTCAACCCCATGCTCTCTCGACATGCTTTCAAAGTAATACCTCCCTTCTTCTGTAAGGCTACTGTGGCTACATGCAGATAATATACAAGTGAAACTAATGAAGTCAGGCTTCTGCTTAGTCCTCTGCATCAAATGGAAGATCTCCACAACTTCCTTAGCCTTTCCATGCATTGAATATCCACTCATCATAGCGTTCCAGCAAACCAAGTTAGGGTTAGGCATCCCGTCAAAACAATGCCAAGCCACTTGAATCCTTCCACAGTTAGCATACATGTCAATTAGTGCACTACCCACATAAACATCATCAGAAATCCCACTTCGTAGTGAGAAGCCATGAGCTGCCTTACCATGCATCAATGCTGCAATATTGCCACAAGCAGGAAGCAAGCAAGGGATGGTAACCAAATTTGGTTTCACCCCAGCAGTCTGCATCTCTTTGAAAAGCTCTAAAGCCTCGAGATCTTTACCATGTTGTGAGCAACAAGATATCATTGAAGTCCAAGACACGACATTTAACTCCATCCCTTGACCTTTGAATTTCTTAAACACACTCAATGCTTTGTCAGTAAGACCATTTCTTGAGAAACCCGTTATCAGAGCATTACAAGCACCTAAATCCATTTCAACCATTTCATCAAACACTCTTGACATGTCTAATGTACATGAACACTTACCATACATATCTATTAGTGCACTGAGAACACATTTATCTAATACAAGACCCTGCTTGATCACATAACCATGAATCTGAATACCCATTTCAAAATCCTCCAAATCCCCTACAGCAGACAAAACACTGGAAACACTAATACCATCAAGCTCAAATCCTAGTAAATGCATCTTCTGGAACACCGAAACAGCCTCCAAAAAATGTCCACTCTGATTAAAACCCGCAATCATACCATTCCACAAAACTGAATTAGGTTCAATCCCTGATTTTCCCATCTTATCAAACACTGCCCTCGTTTCACTTACATTCCCTCGTCGAGCATAACCCGCAACCAAAGCACTCCAAGCAATAACGTCTTGTTCGGGCATTAAATCAAGCAGTTTCTGGGCATCCGTTAATTGATTGCATTTAACATAAAAATGGAACAAAGAGGATTGAACAAAAGAATCTGAAGCAAACCCAAATGCTGAAGCTAACCCATGAACTTGTTGCCCAGCTCTAACAACTAATAATCCGGAGCAAGCCTTGACGGCAGAGGGGAAAACACGGGCGTCCGGCACCAGACCTTGAGATAGCATTTTCGAAAACAAACGGAGGGATTCATTGAAACGACTAAGTTTTGAACAAGCGTAAATGAGAGTAGAGAAGGAGGAAATATCTGGTTCTGGGACTGAATCGAGGACGATGTTTGCTTCGTTAAAACAGAGGTTGTTGGCATAAAGAGATGGAAGTTTGGTGGTGATATGGTTTTCATTGAAGTGGCCAGTTTTAAGAATGTGGGCGTGAGCTTGTCGAGTTTGTGAGAGAGATGATGTAGTTGAATTAAGGCAGCCAAGAATGGTGCACGGAAAACTATCGAACAGGTGGTGAACTTGCCTCGACATGGCTTTCGTTTTTCCTCATGTACTCGGCTTAACTTCAGAACCGAGTATTATGATGAAAGCACAAGGAATTACATAATGATACAATCTGCATTAATAATTATGACTAAAAATGGCGGATCAGGATCCACTATAAAGATTTTTGTACGATTATCAAAACCACGTCATTTTTATAGGAATTTTTTTTTGACAAAAAATTGGAATCTATCAAAACCGTTTATTTTTACCAAGCAAATTAAGTAAAGTAAAAAGAATACATTAAAAATACTCCATTCTATTCATATTAAGTGTTTTTTTAGAGTTAAGCAAATTTATTAAGAAATAACACAAAACGCCTTCTCAGATCCCTAATTAATTATTTCTCTCCATGATGGTTCAAATGGAATCAGATTTACTAAGCGTATTAAATAGAGGTAAATTAGGAAAAATAATACAATATTGCATGTGATTCCAAAACTACAACTTATATCAATAAAATGAAACTCTCCAAAACGACACTTAATATGAATAGGAGGGAGTAGTATTTTTGTGATGGTGATTGTCTCCGATTGAAGCGATTGGATTAAAAGAGGTAAAGTAAACCATGACGCCCAAAATAGATATATCATCACCCATTCTGAGTTACAATACATACTAGATGTAAACAACTACAACTTTATTATTACAACAAGAAATCGTGAGTTTGAATACAAATATTATCTTCTTGGCAATATCTATACTCAAATAAATCCTCATCACATTTATTGATACATTATTTTACAAAATGGTGAGGACTACTAAACAACTCTCTCTCTGTAACCTTCATTCCATACCCCACTGCATCGCTATATTCTCGCCTCCTCGAGAAGAAAAATGGAACAAAAAGGAAAAAGGTGAATTTCAACTAAATTTCAAAGAAAGAATATTACGACCAAGATAATATACAACAAATTATCATTAGTCTTCAACAAGGAAAAAATAATAGAATACAATAGATAACCAATTTTAAATCAATCTTCGCAATGAAAATAATAATTCATTAGAAGAGTTAAGTAGAGAATGCAAACTACTATCTTCTATATATATGAATTTAAAAGTTCATCGTCGATATTTTATCCTCAGAACATCAATCAATATATATCCGGAATCAAATATTCATTTTTGCACTACAGCCCAAAGATATTCATCACTTGGTCATGTTCATCTAAACACACGTTCATCTTCTGCACTACGGCCAAAGATATTAATCGATATGTTCATCTCAACACTGCTCATCTTCAGACTACTACGGCCAAAGATATTCATCAAGAAATCATTCATCTTTGCACTACGCGCCAAAGATATTCAAGAATATCATCATTTAGACCGAGGATGATGAAAAATATTTTTAAAAAAACGAATCCAAAGTGAAACAAAACGACAAGGATTAAGGATTAAGGATTCGTGATTTGTTTTATCCATGTCCAAAAATACCTCAAAATAATCATAGTGGTGTAAAATTCAAGAATGATCAAAACACTGGATCTGAATCAAAGTTTAGTATCCACAATAGATATTTTGACGAAAAAGAAAATTTTCATTTTTTCGAATAATAAGGCTTAAATGATTCGTGAATAAGATCAGATATCGTGAATAGTCAAGTATATCGTGAATAAGAACCCCGACACTAAAAGTTCCAAATTTGATTAAAAGTTCGGATCAATACTTGGCATAATGATATTAGAATAAATAATATCATTTAAAAAAATAATATCCCTTACCTCGAAAGATCAAGATTTCTAAATGAAACACCGATATAAAAGCTATGACTTGAACTT
Source organism: Panax quinquefolius (assembly GCA_020205615.1). Classification (NCBI taxonomy): domain Eukaryota; kingdom Viridiplantae; phylum Streptophyta; class Magnoliopsida; order Apiales; family Araliaceae; genus Panax; species Panax quinquefolius. The sequence goes on along the minus strand of CM035162.1, from coordinate 139,588,120 downwards.
GCAATCAGATAAAGCAATACTCAAATTATACTCAAAATACTAACAAGAATACGCTCAATAATATAGAGAGAAAACTTCAGCTTTACACAGTAATTTTCAATTCTAAACTAAGACCCTATTTATAGGAAAATCTTAAACACCAAAAGCAGTAAAATTTAATATAATAATAATATATATAATCAAATTTCCTACGCACACAAATCTGGTCCAAACTTCACCACACATGTGCCAAAAACAATAAAAACGTTTTTCTTAATAAAATAATTAAAACTTCCAAAAATCAATTATTTTAGTTTTAACTTCAATAATTCATAATAAATAGTCATTTTATCAAAAAATTCAATCTCTCAATTTTTATAGGAAATTCAATTCTCTACAACTTTGCGTAAGAAAGTTTTTCCAAATTCCAAACAAAATTGACCGAAATCCACAAACCAAGCGATTTTACAAAGCTATAATCAAATTTCATCAATAAATGGGGTCCAATTGACATGTTTAACATGTTTTAAATATTTATTGCAACAAAAATACTCTTCCTCCTCGTAGATACTCATATATCCCACATTCGTTGTAAAAATATCACCATTATTATATTATTAAAATATAATAATATATTTAAATGAATTATTTTATCGTAAAAGAAAAAATTTTAATTTTCAACAATTGTCACATTAAAATTTTCTCTATCTATATCCACATAAAATCAATATTTTACTTATCATATGAATCAATAATTAATTATTCACAAATAATATTACAGTAATCACAATATCGACAACCGTGCAGCTTCCTGCGAAAAGAGGGTGTGACGCCCCCAAAATAGGTATACATCACCCATTCCGAGTTGTCAATACATGGTACGAAAACAACTACAACTTTATTATTACAACAAGAAATCTGTGAGTTTGAATACAAATATTATCTTCTGCATAATATCTATACTCAAATAAATTCTCATCACATTTATTGATACATTATTTTACAAAATGGTGAGGACTACTAAACAACTCTCTCTGTAACCTTCATTCCATACCCCACTGTACTGCTTATATTCTCGCCTCCCGAGAAAAAAAATGGAACAAAAAGGAAAAAGGTGAGCTCAACTAGCCCAGTAAAGAATATTATGACTAAGATAATATACAACAAATTATCATTAGTCTTCAACAGGAAAAAAAATAATAGAATACAATAGACAACCAATTTTAAATCAATCTTCGCAGCGGAAATAATAATTCATTAGAAGAGTTAAGTAGAGAATGCAAACTACTATCTTCTATATATATGAATTTAAAAGTTCATCGTCGATATTTTATCCCTGTAACATCAATCAATATATATCTGGAATCAAATATTCATCTTTGCACTACAGGCCAAAGATATTCATCAGTTGGTCATGTTTATCTAAACACTGCTCATCTTTGCACTACGGCCAAAGATATTCTTCAGAAATCATTCATCTTTTGCACTACGGTGCCAAAGATATTCAATAATATCATCATTTAAGACCGAGGATGATGAAAATATTTTTAAAGAAACGAATCCAAAGAAACAAAATGACAAGGATTAAGGATTAAGGATTCAGTACTTTGTTTTATCCATGTTCAAAAATACCTCAAAAATAATCATAGTGGTGGTGTAAAATTCAAGAATGATCAAAACATGGATACAATCAAAGCTAGTATCCGAATAGATATTTTGACAAAAAGAAGAAATTTTATTTTTCTATTGAATAGTGTCAGATATCGTGAATAGTGTCGTATACGTGAATAAGAATCTCAGACACCAAAAGATAGAAATTTCCCAAAAAATATCTTCACGCTTACGTGAATAAGACTTTCGTGAATAATAACTCGTGAATAAGAACTCATGAATAAGAACTCGTGAATAAGAACTCATGAATAGTAACCCCACATGAAAAAGTTCTAAATTTGATAAAAAGTTCCAACCAATATTTCAAAGATAATGATATTGAAGAAATAATATCATTTGAGAAGAAAATAACATCCCTTACCTCGAAAGATTAAGACTTCTAAATTTGGAATACCGGGTATAGTCTTTGAAGGGAACTTGCACCGTAACAATACTCAAAGTATACTCACAAGAATACGCTCAATATATCGAGAGAGAAATAGAGAGAAACTTCAGTTTACATTGATTTTCAATTCTAACCCAAGACCCTATTTATAGAAAAATGCTTGAAACACCAAAAGTAGAAAAATTGAATATAATATTAATATATTTTTCACATTTTCTTTAGCCCACCTTAGACAACTGATCTCAGCCCATTTGAATCACATGTGAGGCCAACTTAGTTGCAAAAAACGTTTTTCTCAAAATAATTAACTAAAACTCCCAAAATTAATTATTTCTAATTTCAAACTTCAATAATTCATAATAAATAGCCCTTTATCAGAAAATTCAAATCTCAAGTGTTTTTATAGGAAATTCAATTCTCTACAACTTTGCGAAGAAAGTTTTTACTTAATTCCAAATGTAAATTGACCAAATCCACAAACGGGCGATTTTACAAAGTTATAATCAAATTTCTAATAATAATTGTGTCCACCAACACACAAAACATGTGTTAAACATTTAATGCCACAAAAATACTCTTCCTCCTCATATACTCATATATCCCACATTCATTGTAAAAATATCATCATCGTTAATATATTATTAAAATAATATATTTAAATGAATTATTTTATCGTAAAAAATAAAATATTTATTTTCAACAATTGTCACATTAAAATTTTCTCCATCTATATCCTCATAAAATCAATATTTTCCTCATCATATAAATCAATAATTAATTATTCATAAATAATATTACGAGAATCACATTATTGACAACGGTGCGCCTCCTGGGATAGAGGGCTTTCCAATAAGGATCTCTCCTTACTCGGCGCGCAAGCAATTAGATGACCAAACCTCTCCTTAGATGTAACTTTCTAGACATTGTCAATAATGTTATCTTATAATATTATTCGAGGATAATATGAATTATTGTCTCGATAATGGAAAATACGGTGTAATGACAATTATCAAAACAACAATGAATATAAAATGTCAACGTAGCAATTATCGAATCAATAAAATAAAATATCGAATAAGAATTATCAGTAACCATTATTGAGTAAGGCCTTCAATAATTGGTGCAATACCGTGCTTCTTCAGCGCAACAACGCCAGTATTATTGTGTTTTAACCACCGGGTATTCCAACAAAGGTTAATCTGAGAATAACTTCGCCGTTATTTTTAAACAACTTATATTTGTCGCTTTCATCCAATCGCTTTCACATGGGGCCCATATTTGTCATACCGTCGCATTTAATATTCCCCGACAAGATTTAATATTCTCCGACAACAATGAATATTTTATAACCACTTGCTTATTTTGAAATATTTGCGTATTTTACCCCTAACTATCCACATTATGAACGCGAGACATACTCGGAGGTAACGCGAGTCTATAGGCTACATTTCCTACTCGGTCAAGAATTTGAAATGGACCAATAAATCGTGGATTGAGTTTTCCTCTTTTTCCAAATCTTGTAACTCCCTTCCATGGAGCAACTCGCAACAATACATGATCCCCTACACTAAATTTCACGTCCTTTCGATGAAGATCCGCATAAATTTTTTGTCGATCTTGTGCTGCTTGTATACGTTGTCAAATCATTTGGATCTTTTCCGGTCATCATCGCATTACAACTCGGGTCCCAACAAAGGTTGCTTCACCCACCTCGTCCCCAACATACTTTGGAGAGCGACACTTTCGCCCATATAATGCTTCAAATGCAAATTCCACACCTATACTTGCTCGATAATCTGTTGTTGTAGGAGAATTCCACCAATGGTAAATACTTATCCTAACCGCCTCAAGTCTAGGACACGTAGTCTTAATAAATCTTCAAGAGTTTGAATAGTCCTTTCGATTGTCCGTCTGCTTTGAGGATGGTATGCCGAATCAATCGTAGATCCGCGCCCATAGCTTTTTGCAAGCTAACCCAAAATCTTGAAGTGAATCTTGGGTCACGATCCAAAACTATAGATACAGCATGCCATGCAACCTCACAATCTCATTCACGTCATATACTAAAGAAGACGTTCAAGTGAATAAGTCTCCGTGACGGCAAGAAATGAGCGTACTTGGTTAATCTATCAACAATAACCCAAATAGCATTGATGCCCTGAGAAACCGTAGGAAGACCCGTAATGAAATCCATGGTAATGTGTTCCCACTTCCATTTCGAAACTCAAGTGGTTGCAACGGACCCTTAGGTACCGGATGCTCCGCTTTTACACGCCGACAAGTTAAACAAATTGAGATAAACTTTGCAATCTCTCTCTTCATATTGTTCCACCAAAATGTATGTCAAGATCACGATACATTTTAGTACTTCCGTGATGGATTGCAAATGGTGTATTGTGTGCCTCCATCATAATCTTGTACTTCAAATCGAGTCGTTAGAACACAAAGTCTAGAGTGGACTCAAGTATTCCTTCTTCATCAATTCTCGCCCAAATAGCTCCTTCAGACTTTCTTCTTCATACGATCATCTCCCGGTCGATCGCTGAAAGCAACCTTAACTTTTTCTATTAAAGTCGGCTCTCACGCAGATACTTGACATCATCGCACTCGTTCCTCGCATATGATCTTCTACTCAACGCGTCGCCTACCACGCTCGCTTCCGGGATGGTATTGAATAGTGTGGTCGTAGTCTTTCAATAGCTCGAGCCAACGTCATTGCCGCGATGTTGAGTTCTTTTCGAGTGAAGAAATATTTAAGGCTTTTATGGTCCGAATATATCTCCACTTTCTCCCATATAGATAGTGCCTCCATATCTTTAGCGCCGAACGATCATCCGCTAACTCTAGATCATGAGTAGGATAATTCCTCTCATACTCTTTAAGTTGTCATGAGGCATAAAGCTATGACTTTCCCACGCCATGACGAGAACACATCCTAACCCTTTTGCCTCAAGCATCGTCAGAGATAACAAATCCATCCGAACCAGATGGTATTGTTAGAACAGTCTTAAAAATAAGTCTCCTCTTAAGCTCTTGAAAACTCTTCTTGCATTCTTCGCTCCAAACGAATTTTGTATCCTTCCGAAGTTAGCTGAAGTTAATGGAGTAGCGATTCGAGAAAACCTTCCACGAATCTCCGATAATAACCAATTAAGCCCAAAAGCTACGTGATTTTGGCAATCGACTTCTGCTGTTCCCAACTTTGTATTGCTTCAATCTTTTGGGATCAACAGATACTCCATGTTTTCGACACCACGCGGCCCAAGGAATGCTACTTCCTCGCCGTAACTCGCATTTCTTCAATTTGGCATATAGTTTGTTTTCACGAAGCCTTTGAGTACCAAATTAAATGGTGCTCATGATCTTCACGACTTTTGGAATATATGAGGATGTCATCAATAAAAACAACAACGAATCCGATCCAAATATTCCTTGAATATTCGGTTCATCATATCCATGAAAGTCAGCAGAGCATTAGTCAATCCGAAAGACATGACTAAGAATTCAAAATGCCCATACCGAAGTTCTCAAGGCGCTTTGAATATCCTCGCCTAATCTTCAAATGATGATATCCGTAATCGAAGATCGATTTTTGAAAAGAATTGTGCCCTTGCAATCGGTCAAACAAGTCATCAATACGAGGTAGAGATACCTATTCTTGATGGTGACATGGTTCAATTCTATAGTCAATACAAAGTCGCATACTCCCGCCTTTCTTCTTTACGAAATAAAATAGAGCACCCTCAAGGAGATGTACTTAGACGAATGAAACCGATGTCCAACAATTCTCAGTAGTTGGACCTTTAACTCCTCAATTTCATTAGGAGCCATTCGATATGGGGTTTTAGAAATGGGCTTTGTACCAGTTCAAGATCAATAAAGAATTCAACTTCACGCTCGGGGTGTAATCGGAGTTCTTCAGAAATACGCCGAAAGTCAATAACAACAGAAATATTATTCAAATTTGACGTGTCTTTATTCAAATCCATAACATGGGCTAAGAAAGCTTGACATCCGCTTTTCAATAAACGAATAGCTTTATGATTAGATATGACAAAGATTGATTTTAATGGTTTAGTTGCTTGAATTAAGCATAAATGTCAAGTTAAGAATATGAAAACTAACAACCTTATGAAAACAATCAATTTTGGCATGATGAGTAGTTAACCAATCAATCCCAAAATCACATCAAAAGCAAGTATCTTTAAAGAGATAAGGTCAACAGTAAAGGTAATGGTGCCAACTTAAATCAAACAAGATTTATAAACAAAGGATGGATGTGATGAAAGTTTCTCCTAACGGAGTTTCCACAGATAGGTCAAAGTCTAATTCTCCTGAGTCAAGTTTAAACGTTGAGCACACAAGCGGAGAGATAAATGAATGGGTAAAGACCGACGTAAGTAAGGTATAAACTTCACAAGAATTTATAAATAGCTTACCCGATCACCTCATTTGGGTTACTCGCATTTTGACCAAATACAACAAACGCTATTCCCTAATCGTTGACTTTGACTTTTCTCGACATGTTTTTTGAGTCACCGTCCCCTCACCGAACTAGGTTTCGCCATCAGATAATCTCGAAGCGATATGTCATTCCTTTCCACAATTATAGCATACCTTGAATCTCAGGGATGGGCTTTGATCGATATGTCCCTCTTTCCAGATTTATAAAGATATGACCGGTGGTCGCTTCTCCTCCCTAGAACCGGGATTCTTACGCAAGACCGCTATCTTCATACGGTCGTTGTTAAATCTCCTCTTTTTAAAATCTCCTCCCGACTCGCTTTTTTATTTTTATGGCCATGATTACCACCAGAGTGGTTACCATTTTTGTCCGTCTGCTTTTTTCTCTCCGTTATCATTATTCATTGATCGCTATCTCTGCACGATCCTCGGTTATGGTCCTCACTTGATCAGTATCGTTATCTCGCTTCTAATAATTGAGCCTCATTTACAACATCTCGAATAGAGAGAAAGTTTATGAGAAATGAGATATCGACGATGCCGGGGTTTCAAACCTCTAAGAAACATCCGCGTCATCGCTCCTCATTCTCCACCAAATGAGGTGCAAACTCGATAACTCTCAAAAACCTTGCCTCAGCATCGAGACACCGTCATGTTGTTTTGCTCTAACTGATGAACTCCACTTCCTTCATATACCTAACACTTTCGAAATTATTTGTCATTAAATAGTTTCTAAAACGCTTCCCAAGACTTGGCCGAAAACAATTTGGATGGTACGCTTCACGACTCTCACCAGAGTCCGCTTTCGCCACTTTAACATAAAGGTGGCGAATGGAACCTTCGTTCTTCGCGGCATCCCAAGACATCGAATATCTTGGTAATTTGCTTGACCCATGTTTCCGCCATGATCGGATCTGCTTTCCCTTAAATTCGGTGGTCCCAACTCTTTGAATCGCTTGTTTGTGACAACCCGTGAATTGATATCATTTCTCCTCAGATTTTGAACACGAGTCCCCTCGCCCCGATTTTGCATGAATCGTAAAAAGCTTCTAAACATCCCCTCGCTCATCATCTCGCCAGTGGTGTTTGTTCACAAGAGGAACATTGCCAAATTGTTGCACATTCTCCTCGTTGGTGAGTACAAAGCGTCTCCACTGGTCTCATTTCCATTGTTAATATTCTCAATGACATTCTCAAATCATGCCATAAAACAAGGGTTAATTAAGGAAATCAATATATCACATAATATCCTTATATATTGACTCAACTAAAAAAATAAGCTTAGGTAGGACACACTAGCGAAGGATTTACTCTCTCCTCCCTCCTAGTTCTATTCCCGATCTCCGCCAGAGATCATATCCCTAAGCTCGATACCAACCGTGACGCCCCAAAATAGGTATACATCACCCATTCGAGTTACAATATACGGTACGTAAACAACTACAACTTTATTATTACAACAAGAAACTGCGGAGTTTGAATACAAATATTATCTTCTGATAATATCTATACTTAAATAAATCCTCATAACATTACTTGATACATTATTTTACAAAAATGGTGAGGACTACTAAAAATTCTTTCTAAAACCTTCATTCCATACCTCGACTTGCAGTACTCGCTTATATTCTCGCCTCCCGAGAAGAAAAATGGAACAAAAGGAAGAGGGTGAGCTCAACTAGCCCAAGAAGAATATTATGACTAAGATAATATACAACAAATTACCGTTAGTCTTCAACAGGAAAAATCTAATAGAATACAATAGACAACAAATTTTAAATCAATATTCGCAAATGAAAATAATAATTCATTAGAAGAGTTAAGTAGAGAATGCAAACTACTATCTTCTATGTATGAATTTAAAAGTTCATCGCTTATCTTTTACCCCCGTAACATCAATCAATATACATCCGAATCAAATATTCATCTTTGCACTACATGTGCCAAAGATATTCATCGACCGTCATGTTCATCTAAACACTGCTCATCTTTGCACTACTACCAAAAGATATTCTTCAGAAATCATTCATCTTTGCACTACAGCCAAAGATATTCAATAATATCATCATTTAAGATCGAGGATGATGAAAATATTTTTAAAGAAACGAATCCAAAGGAAACAAAATGACAAGGATTAAGGATTAAGGATTCGTGACTTTTATTTTATCCATGTTCAAAAATACCTCAAAAATAATCATAAGGTGTAAAATTCAAGAATGATCAAAACATGGATACAATCAAAGCTAGTATCCGTAATAGATATTTTAGACAAAAAGAAGAAATTTTATTTTTCTATGAATAGTGAATAAAGTCAGATATCGTGAATAGTAAATCTCGACACCAAAAGATAGAAATTTCCCAAAAAACATCTTCACGCTTCATGAATAGTACTCGTGAATAAGAATCTCGTGAATAAGAACTCATGAATATTAACTCATGAATAGTAACCCGACATGAAAAAGTTCCAAATTTGATAAAAAGTTCCAACCAATATTTCAAAGATAATGATATCAAGAAATAATATCATTCGAGAAGAAAATAACATCCTTACCACGAAAGATTAAGACTTCTAAATTTGGAATACCGGGTATAGTCAAGGAAGACTCAGACCGCCTAACAATACTCAAAGTATACTCACAAGAATACGCTCAATATATCGAGAGAGATAGAGAGAAACTTCAGTTTTTGTGATTTTCAATTCTAACCTAAGACCCTATTTATAGTGAAAATGCTTAGAACACCAAAGTAGAAAATTGAATATAATATTAATATATTTTTCACATTTTCTTTTAGCCCACCTTAGACAACTGATCTCAGCCCATTTGAATCACATGTGAGGCCAAATTAGTTGCAAAAAAACGTTTTTCTCAAAATAATTAACTAAAACTCCCAAAAATTAATTATTTTAACTTCTAACTTCAATAATTCATAATAAATAGCCCTTTTATCGAAAAATTCAAATCTCGTGAGTTTTATAGAAATTCAATTCTCTACAACTTTATAGAAGAAAGTTGTTCCAAATTCAAATGTAAATTGACCGAAATCCACAAATCAAGGCGATTTTACAAAGCTATAATCAAATTTCATTTCAATAATTGTGTCCACCAACACACAAAATATGTGTTAAACATTTAATGCCACAAAAATACTCTTCCTCCTCATATACTCATATATCCCACATTCATTGTAAAAAATATCATCGTTAATATATTATTAAAATAATATATTTAAATGAATTATTTTATCGTAAAAAATAAAATATTAATTTTCAACAATTGTCACATTAAAATTTTCTCCATCTATATCCTCATAAAATCAATATTTTCCTCATCAAATAAATCAATAATTAATTATTCATAAATAATATTACAGAATCATATTATCGACAACCGTGCGCCTCCTGGGATAGGGGGCTTTCCAATAAGGATCTCTCCTTACCGGCGCTAAATTAGATGACCAAACCTCTCCTTGAGATGTAACTTTCTAGACATTGTCAATAATGTTATCTTATAATATTATTCAGATAATATGAATTATTGCTCTGATAATGGAAAATACTATGTAATGACAATTATCAAACAACAACAATATAAAATGTCAACGTAGCAAATTATCAATCAATAAAATAAAATACCGAATAAGAATTATCGTAACCATTATCGAGTAAAGGCCTTCAATAATTGGTGCAATATCGTGTCTACTCGCAACAACGCCAGACATCGTGTTTTAACCAATCCAGTATTCCAACAATGTTAATCTGTGAATAACTACGCCAAGTATTTTTAAACAACTTATATTTGCTGCTTTTCTTCATCCAATCGCTCACATGGGGCCCACATTATCATCAAGGCTTGTCATTTAATTTAATATTCCCCTACAAAGACGAATATTCTCCTACAACAATGAATATTTTATAACCACTTGCTTATTTTGAAATATTTGCGTATTTTACCCCCTAACTATCCACATTAATCAAATCAACCCTTACTATTTCAAAATAATAAATAGAAAATTAAATTTCATTAATAATAAGTTGGGGTCTTACAAGGGGGCTTATAAGTTCTGGCTCTCAAGGAGAGGTTTGGTCATCTAATTGCAAGGCCAAGAAGGAGAGATCCTTATCGAAAGCCCTCTATCCCTGAACCGCCTCGTCATGTAATAATGTGATTCTCGTAATATTATTTATGAATAATTAATTATTGATTTATATGATGAGGAAAATATTGATTTTATGAGGATATAGATGGAGAAAATTTTTAATGTGACAATTGTTGAAAATTAATATTTTATTTTTTCTCGATAAAATAATTCATTTAAATATATTATTTTAATAATATATTAACGATGATATTTTTACAATGAATGTGGGATATATGAGTATATGAGGAGGAAGAGTATTTTTGTGGCATTAAATGTTTAACACGTTATTTGTGTTTGTTGGTAGACACATTATCGACCAAATTTGATTATACTTTGTAAAATCGCTGCTCGTCATGGATTTCTGCCAATTTTTTGTTTGAATTTGAACAACTTTCTTCCGTCAAAGTTGTAGAGAATTGAATTTCCTATAAAAACTCACGCGAGATTTGAATTTTCCGATAAAAGGGCAATTTATTATGAATTATCAAGTTCAAGTTCAAATAATTAATTTTTGGGAGTTTTAGTTAATTATTTTGAGAAAAACGTTTTTGCAACTAAGTTGGCCTCACATGTGATTCAAATGGGCTGAGATCAGTTGTCTAAGGTGGGCTAAAGAAAATGTGAAAAATATATTAATATTATATTCAATTTTCACTTTTGTGTTCTAAGATTTTCCTATAAATAGGTGCTTAGGTGTTAATTGAAAATCACAAATGTAAACCTCAAGTTTCTCTCTATTTCTCTCGATATATTGAGCGTATTCTTGTGAGTATACTTTGAGTATTGTTAGACGGCACAGTAGTTCCCTTCAAAGACTATACCCTAGATTCCAAATTGTAAGATTAATCTTTCGCAGTAAGTGGATGTTATTTTCTTCTCAAATGATATTATTTCTTCAATATCATTATGTCAAATATCGGTTGGAACTTTTATCAAATTTGAACTTTTTCATGCGTCTGGGTTACTATTCATGAGTTACTATTCACGAGTTACTATTCACGAAGTTACTATTCACGAGTACTATTCACGAAGTCATGAAGATAAGACGTTTTTTGGGAAATTTCTATCTTTTGGTGTTTGAGTTACTATTCACGATACTGACTATTCACGATAATGCTACACTATTCATCGAAAAATAAAATTTCTTCTTTTTTGTCCAAAATATCTATTCGGATACTAGCTTTCGATCAGATCCATGTTTTTGATCATTCTCAATTTTACACCACCGTGATTATTTTTTTGAGGTATTTTTCAACATGGATAAAACAAAGTACTAATCATTAATCCTTAATCCTTGTCATTTTGTTTCACCGGATTCGCTTTTTAAAAAATATTTTTCATCATCCTCGCCTTAAATGATGATATTATTGAATATCTTCGCTCAGAAGGTAAAAGATGAATGATTTCAAGAATATCTTCGGCCGTAGTGCAAAGTTGAATGTGTTTAGATGAATACTGACTTAATCGATGAATATCTTCGGCCCAGTAGTGCAAAGATGAATATTTGATTCCGTATGTATATCGATTGATGTTACAAGGATAAAAGATAGACGATGAACTTTTAAATTCATACATGTAAGATGAGTTTGCATTCTCTACTTAACTCTTCTAATGAATTATTATTTCCGGCCATGCGAATATTGATTTAAAATTTGTTGTCTATCAGTATTCTATTAGATTTTTCCCCGTCAAGACTAACGGTAATTTGTTGTATATTATCTTAGTCATAATATTCTTTTATCGGCTACTGAGCTCACCCTTTTCCTTTTTGTTCCATTTTTCTTCTCGTGAGGCTAGAATATAACGAGTACGTAGCTCGGGGTATGGAATGAAGGTTTTAGAAAGAATTGTTTAGTAGTCCTCACCATTTTTGTAAAATAATGTATCAATAAATGTGATGAGGATTTATTTGAGTATAGATATTGTCTGTAAGATAATATTTGTATTCAAACTCACAGCTTTTACTCGCCAGTAATAATAAAGTTGTAGTTGCTTCGCACTCACGATTGACAACCGTAATGGGTGATGTATACCTATTTTGGGGGCGCCATACAATGGTATCGTAGCTAGGATACGATCTCCTCAAGCGAGATCTGGGAATGTAACTCAGAGGGAGAGACGAGTAAATCCTTCGCTAAAGGTGTCCTACCTAAGCTTATTTTTTAGTCACAAGATATAAGGATATTATGTGATATATCGATTTCCTTAATTAACCCTTTTGTTTTTACGACAAAGATTCGAGAATGTCGAATCGAGAATATTAACAATGGAAATGAGACCGTGGAGACGCTCAGACTACCAACGAAGATAACGTGCAACAGTCAAGAATGTTCCTCCCGCGAACAACACCACCGAAAGCGTATGATGAACGAGGATGTTTGTAAGCTTTTGCTCACGCAAAAATCGATTTAGGAGACTCGTGTTCAAAATACAGAGAAATGATAGCAATTCACTTGTTGTCACAAATGCAAGCAGCTTCAAAGAGTCAGACCACCGTAATTTAAGGAAAGCCGATCCGATCACCATGGAAACACGGGTCAAGCAAATTACCAAGATATTCGATGTTTTGGGATGCACGGAGGAACAGAAGGTTCCATTCGCCACCTTTATGTTCCGTATGCAGGCGTATCACCGGTGGGAGTCTCAGCGAAGCGCACTCCATCCAAATTGACTCAAAGAAAGTCTTGGGAAACATTTTAGAAACTATTTAATGACAAATAATTTCCGAAAAGTGTTCATCATATGGAAGGAAGTGAGTTCATCGACAGAGCAAAACAACACGACGCGGTGTCTCAAAGACGAGGCAAAGTTTGCAGAGTTATCCAGTTTCACCTCATTCGTGGAGAATGAGGAACGATGACGCGGATGTTTCTTAGAGGTTTGAAACCCTAAGATACGCCAAAGATCTCATTTCTCATAAACTTTCTCTATTCAGACAAGTCAGAAATGTGGCTCAATTATTGTAGCGAGATAACGAGTACGGCCAACTCGAGGGACCATAACCAGATCGTATCGTAGATAAAGCAAATAACCGAATAATGATAACCAAATGGAGAAAGAAACAGACGGACAAAAAATGGTAACCACTGTGGTAATCATGGCCATGAAAATAAAAAGAAGCGAGTCGAGGAGATTTTAAAAGAGGAGATTTAACAACTAATATTTAAGATGACAAAGGCTTACGGCAAAGAATCGGTTTCTAGGGGAGGAGAACGACCACCGGCCATTATATGCTATAAATGCGGGAAAGAGGACATATCACCCAAACCGCCCACAACAGCTCAAGGTATGCTATAATTATGGAAATGAAGGACATATCGCCGAGATCAGACGCAGAAGTAAACCTAGTTCAATGGGACTATGACTCAAAAGATCGTCCCTGTAAAAGTTAAAGTCAACGATTCCGGAAGAGCGCTTGTCGCGATCGGGTCAAAATGCGAGAACCCAAACGAGGTGATCACGGTAAGCTATTTATAAATTCTTGCGTTTATACCTTACTTGATACCTAAGTACCCATTCATTTATCTCTCCCGCATGTGCTCAACGCTTAAACTCGACTTTCTCGAGAAATTAGATTTCGACTTTATCTCGTGGAAACTCCGTTAGAGAAACTTTCATCACATCCACCGCTTATAAATCTTGTTTGATCTAAGTTGGCACCATTACCTTACCATTGACCTTATCTCTTTAAAGATACTTGCTTTTGATGTGATTTTAGGTATTGATTGTTAACTACTCATCATGCCAAAATTGATTGTTTTCGTAAGGTCATTAGTTTTCATTTTCCTAACCAACCCGTTGTACGTAATTCAAGCAACTAAACCATTAAAATCAATCACCGTCATATCTAATCATAAAGCTATTCGCTTATCAAAAACTGGATGTCAAGCTTTCTTAGCCCATGTTATGGATTTGAATAAAGACACGCCAAATTTGAATAATATTCTTGTTGTTATCGACTTTCCCGACGATTTCAAAGAACTTCCCTCACCTACCCTCGTAACGTGAAGTCAATTCTTATCGATCTTGAACCCGCATAAAGCCCATTTCTAAAACCCCATATCGAATGGCTCCTATCAAACTTCAGAGTTAAAGGTCCAACTACAGTGAATTGTTGGACACCTGCTTTATTCGCCCTAAGACATCTCCTCGGGGTGCTCCTGCTTTTATTCAGAAAGAAGAAAGACGGAGTATGCGACTTTCAGATCGACTATCTGAATCGAACCATGTCACCATCAAGAATAGTATCCTCACACTCGTATTGATGACTTGTTCGACCAACCATAAGGGCACAATTCTTTTCAAAAATCGATCTTCGCTCGATATCATCAAATCAAGATTAGAACCGAGGATATTCCAAAGACGCCTTTAAACTCTCCAGACGGGCATTATGAATTCTTAGTCATGTCTTTTCTGATTGACTAATGCTCCCGCGCTTTCATGGATATGATGAACCGAGTATTCAAGGAATATTTGATCACTTCGTTGTTGTTTTTATCAATGACATCCTCATATATTCCAAAAGTCGCGGAAGATCATGAGCACCATTTGAAGTCGGGTACTCCAAAGGCTTCGTGAAAACAAACTATATGCCAAATTGAAGAAATGCGAAGTTCGCTTGAGAAGTAGCATTCTCGGGCACGCTGGTGTCAAAAACACGGAGTATCCGCTGATCCGCCAAGATCAAGCAATACAAAGTCGGGAGCAACCAAGTTTGCGGATCAAATACGTAGCTTTTTGGGCTTAGCCGGTTATTATCTCGAGATTCGTGGAAGGGTTTTCTAATCACTACTCCATTAACTCAAATAACTCCTAAGGATACAAAATTCGCTTCGAGCGAAGAATGCGAGAAGAGTTTCCAAGAGCTTAAGAGAGACTTATTTCTAAGACTGCTTCTAACAATACCATCCGTTTTGATGGATTTGTTATCTACAAATGATGCTTCGTGCAAAGGGTTAGATGTGTTCTCATGCAACGGGGAAAGACATAGCCTATGCCTCATGCGACAACTTAAAGAGTATGAGAGGAATTATCCTACTCATGATCTAGAGTCAAAAGCAATAAGCTGCTACTTAAAGATATGGAGGCACTATCTATATGGGGAGAAAGTGAGATATATTCGCACCATAAAAGCCTTAAATATTTCTTCACTAAAAAGAACTCAACACGCTAAGAACGACGCTGGCTCGAGCTATTGAAAGACTACGACCACACTATTCAATACCATCCCGAAAAGTTTAACGTGGTAAATGACGCGCCGAAAGTAGAAGATCATATGCAGGAACGAAAAGGATGATGTCAAGTATACGCGACAGAGCCAACTTTAATAGAAAAAGTTAAGGTCACTTTCAAGCCACCAATCTTGAGTCGATGCGTATGAAGAAGAAAGTACAAGAAGGAGCTATTCCTAAGCGAGAATCGATGAAGAAGGAATACTTCGAGTCCACTCTGCACTTTCAGGTTCCTAACGACTGGATTAAGTACAAGATTATGATGGAGGCACACAATACACCATTTGCAATCCATCCTCGAAGTACTAAAATGTATCGTGATCTTCACATACATTTTGGTGGAACAATACGAAGAGAGAGATTGCAAAGTTTATCTCAATGTATTTAACTTGTTAACGCAGTAAAGCGCGAGCATCTAGTACCTAAGGGTCCGCTGCAAACCACTTGAGATTCTAAATGGAAGTGGGAACACATTACCATGGATTTCAAGACGTCTTCCTACGGCTTTCTCAAGGCATCAATGCTATTTGGGTTATTGTTGATAGATTAACCAAGTCCGCTTCATTTCTCACCGACACGGAGACTTATTCACTCGAACGCCTTGCTAGTATGTACGTGAATGAGATTGTGAGGTCGTATGGCATGCCTCAGATCCATAGTTTCGGATCGTGACCCAAGATTCACTTCAAGATTTTGGGTTAGCTTCGCAAAAGCTATGGGCACGGATTTACGATTCGGTTCGATACCATCCTCAAACCCACGACAATCGAAGAGGACTATTCAAACTCTTGAAGATTTATTAAGACTCGTGGTCCTAGACTTCAAGGGCGCTTGATAAGTATTTACCATCAGGAATTCTCCTACAACAACAAAGCATCGTGCAAGTATAGGTGTGGCTCCATTCAAGCATTATATGGACGAAAGTGTCGCTTCCAATATGTTGGGACGAGGTGGGTGAAGCAACATCGTGGGACCCGAGTTAGTACGTATGATCACGTAAAAGATCCAAATGATTCGACAACGATACAAACAAGCAAGATCGATAAAAGAGTTATGCGGATCTTCATCGAAAGGACGGGAATTTAGTATGGGGGATCATGATTGTCATGAAGTCGCTTCCATGGAAGGGAGTTACAAGATTCGGGAAGAGAGGAAAGCTCAATCCACGCATTTATCGGGTCCATTTCAAATTCTCGACCGAGTAGAAATGTAGCCTATAGACTCGCTACACTCCGAAAGTATGCCTCGTGTTCATAATGTGTTTCACATATCCGCATTTTGTAATATGTGAAAGACCCAACCACGCTATAGAAGTTAGAACCGGACGAGATAGCCAAGACTTAACGATGAGGAGGTACCGCCAAGATCTTGGATAGAAGGAGCATGTCCTACGCGCAAAGGTCATACCACAAGTTAAAGTTTTGTGGAGGAATCATGCTATGTAGAGAAATGACCGGGAATTGAAACTAAATGAAAGCGAGGTATCCTCACCTTTTCAAACACTGTGTACACGACGCCAATTTCGAGGACGAAATTTCATAAGGAGGGGAGGTCAGAAGACCCCAACTTATTATTAATGAAATTTAATTTTCTATTTATTATTTTGAAATAAGTAGGGTTGATTTGATTAATGTGGATAGTTAGGGTAAAATACGCAAATATTTCAAAATAAGCAAGTGGTTATAAAATATTCATTGTTATCTATTCGTTTCGTGGAATATTCGCATCAGTCGGGGAATATTCGTATTTACTAGCAAGCCCATGTGGGCCCCATAACTAAAAGCGATCGATGAAGAAAACGATAAATATAAGTTATTTAAAAATAATCTACAGAAGTTGTTCACTGCTAACATCGCTGAATATCCTATGGTTAAAACACAAGAATACGCTACTTGTCGATTGCAAGAAGATTATTATCGATTTACACCAATTAAAGGCACTACTCAATAATGGTTACAAGTAATTATCGCTCAAAGATTTTATTTTATCGATTCAATAATTGCTTACGCTGATATTTTATATCGTTGTTGCTTTCAATAATCACATCATTACACAATATTTTCCATTATCGGAGCAATAATTCATATTATCCTAATAATATTATTAGATAACATTATTGGCAATGTCTAAAAAGTTCTCGCCTAAGGAGAGGTTTGTCACCTAATCATGCTACCAAGAAGGAGAAATTTTATTGAAAGCCCCTCTTCCTCGAACCCGCCTGGTCACAATATCAGTGATTCTCGTAATATTATTTATGAATAATTAATTATTGATTTATATGATGAGGAAAATATTGATTTTATGTGGATATAGATGGAGAAAATTTTAATGTGACAATTGTTGAAAATTAATATTTTATCTTTTCTCGATAAAATAATTTATTTAAATATATTATTTTAATAATATAATAATGGTGATATTTTTACAACTGAATGTGGGATATATGAGTATACGAGAGGAAGAGTATTTTTGTGGCATTAAATGTTTAAAACATGTTAAACATGTGTCAGGTGGACACCATTTATCGATCAAATTTGATTATACCGTTTGTAAAATCGTCTGCTTGTGGATTTCATTAATTTCTGCTTGGAATTTGAAAAACTTTCTTCCTGAAAGTTGTAGAGAATTGAATTTCCTATAAAAACACGCGAGATTTGAATTTTCCGATAAAAGGGCTATTTATTATGAATTATCAAGTTCAAGTTCCAAATAATTAATTTTTAAGTTTTAGTTAATTATTTTGAGAAAACGTTTTTTGCAACTTTGGTTCTTCACATGTGATTCAAATGGGCTGAGATCAGTTGTCTAATAGGGCTAAAGAAAAATGTGAAAATATATTAATATTATATTAAATTTTCTACTTTCGTGTTCTAAGCATTTTCCTATAAATAGGTGCTTAGGTTAGAATTGAAAATCACAAATGTAAATCAAGTTTTCTCTATATCTCTCGATATATTCTTGTGATTTTTTGAGTATACTTTTGAGTATTGTTATATTAAGTAAGTTCCTTCAAAGACTATACCCTGTGATTCCAAATGTAAGTACTAATCTTTCGAGGTAAGTGATGTTATTTTCTTCTCAAATGATATTATTTCTTCAATATCATTATGTCAAATATCGTTGAACTTTTAATCAAATTTGGAACTTTTTTCATGCTCTGGTTACTATTCATGAGTTACTATTCACGAAGTTACTATTCACGAAGTTACTATTCACGAAGTTACTATTCACGAGTACTATTCATAAGTCGTGAAGATGTTTTTTGGGAAATTTCTATCTTTTGGTGCTCTGAAAGTTACTATTCACGATATACTAAGACTATTCACGATACTACACTATTCAATCTAAAAATAAAATTTCTTCTTTTCGTTCAAAATATCTATTCGGATACTAGCTTTCGATCAGATCCATGTTTTGATCATTCTCAATTTTACACCACTATGATTATTTTTGAGGTATTTTTGAACATGGATAAAACAAAGTACGTAATCCTTAATCCTTAATCCTTGTCATTTTGTTTCACCGATTCGCTTTTAAAAATATTTTTCATCATCCTCGCCTTAAATGATGATATTATTGAATATCTTCGCCCAGTAGCGGCAAAAGATGAATGATTTTCAAGAATATCTTTCGCCAGAAAGTAAGCATTTAATGAACAGTGTTTAGATTTAATAATACTACTTAATCGATGAATATCTTCGCCCAGTAGTGCAAAAAGATGAATATTTGATTCCGTATGTATATCGATTGATGTTACAGTGATAAAAGATGACGATGAACTTTAAATTCATACATGTAAGATAGTAGTTTGATTCTCTACTTAACTCTTCTAATGAATTATTATTTCATCATGTAATATTGATTTAAAATTTGTCATATCAGATTCTATTAGATTTTTCCCCGCTGAAGACTAACGATAATTTGTTGTATATTATCTTAGTCATAATATTCTTTACCGGGCTAGCTTGAGCTCACCCTTTTCCTTTTTGTTCCATTTTTCTTCTCAGAGGCTAGAATATAAAATAGTACGTAGCTCTGGGTATGGAATGAAGGTTTTAGAAAGAATTGTTTAGTAGTCCTCACCATTTTTGTAAAATAATGTATCAATAAATGTGATGAGGATTTATTTGAGTATAGATATTGCCTGTAAGATAATATTTGTATTCAAACTCACAGCTTTATCGTTGTAATAATAAAGTCAGAAGTGCTTCGCACTACGTATCGACAACCTCGTAATGGGTGATGTATACCTATTTTGGGGCGCCACACAACTTATATTTGTCGCTTTCTTCATCCAATCGCTCACAGCATGGGCCCACATACGTCGCTTTTAACCAATATTTAATATTCCCCGACAAGATTTAATATTCCACTTATACCAAACGCTAATATTCCCTCATTTAATAATGAATATTTTATAATTCCACTTGATTATTTTGAAATATTTGCGATTTTACCCCTAACTATCCACATTAATCAAATCAACCTTACTATTTCAAAATAATAAATAGAGAAAATTAAATTTCATTAATAATAAGTCAGTCTTACAACCTCCCTCCTTATGAAATTTCGGCCCTCAAATCGACGACGACTGTGTTTCAAAAGGTGAGGATACCTCGCTTTTTCCGCTTCCAATTCCCAAATCATTTCCTCTATAAGATTTATTCCTCCACAAAACTTTAACTTGTGGTACGACCTTTGGCGCAGTAGGACATGCCCTTCCTATCCAAGATCTCGACAGTACCTCTCTCATCATGCTAAGTCTTCTCGACTATCTCGTCCTGCCTCTAACTCTATAACGTGGTTCGGTCTTTCACATATTTACGGCTACGAGTATGTGAAACACATTATGAACACGAGACATACTCTTGAGGTAACGCGAGTCTATAGGCTACATTTCCTACTTCGGCCAAGAATTTGAAATGGACCAATAAATCATGGATCGAGCTTTCCTTCTTCCCAAATCTTGAAACTCCCTTCCACGGAGCAACTCGCAACAATACATGATCCCCTTACACTAAATTCCACGCCCTTTCATGAAGATCCGTGATAACTCTTTTGGTTTCGATCTTGTGCCGCTTTGTATATGCTTGTCAATCATTTGATCTTTTCTGTAGTCATACGCATCAACCGGTCCCAACAATGTTGCTTCACCCACCTCGTCCCAACATATCGAGAGCTTACACTTTAGTCCATATAATGCTTCAAATGGAGCCACACCTATACTTGCCTGTCGATAACTGCTATTAGGAGAATTCCACCAATGGTAAATACTTATCCCAACCGCCTTTGAAGTCTAGGACACGTAGTCATAATAAATCTTCAAGAGTTCGAATACCTCTTCGATCATCTGTCCGCTTGAGGACGGTACGCCAATCAATCGTAAATTGCGCTCTATAGCTTTTTGCAAGCTAACCCAAAATCTTGAAGTGAATCTTGGGTCACGATCCAAACTATGGATACAGCATGCCACGAACCTCATAATCTCATTCACGCATATACTAGCAAGACGCTCAAGGAATAAGTCTCCGTGATTCCAAGAAATGAGCAGCATTTGGTTAATCTATCAACAATAACCCAAATAGATTGATGCCTTTGAGAAACCGTAGAAGACCCGTGAACGAAATCCATGGTAATATGTTCCCACTTCCATTTCTAATCTCAAGTGGTTGCAACGACCCTTAGTACTAGATGCTCCGCCACACGCTGACAAGTTAAACACATCGAGATAAACTTTGCAATCTCTCTCTTCATGTTGTTCCACCAAAATGTATGTCAAGATCACGATACATTTTAGTACTTCCGTGATGGATTGCAAATGGTGTATTGTGTCCATCATAATCTCAGATTTCAAATCAAAGTCATTAGTGACACAAAGTCTAGAGTGGACTCAAGTATTCCTTCTTCATCAATTCTCGCTTCCTAATAGCTCCTTCAGATTTTTCTTCATACGCATCACCCCGGGTCGGTGGCTCGAGCAACCTTAACTTTTTCTATTAAAGTCGGCTCTATGCGATACTTGAAATCATCGCACTTATTCCCCGTGATATGATCTTCTACTCAACGCTACCACCACGCTCGCTTTTCCGTGATGGTATCAATAGTGTGGTAGTCTTTCAATAGCTCGAGCCAACGTCATCAACAAGCCAAGATGTTGAAGTTCTTTTTTGAGTGAAGAAATATTTAAGGCTTTTTATGGTCCTAATATATCTCCACTTTCTCCCCATATAGATAAGTGCTCCATATCTTTAGCGAAAACGACTCGGCCGCTAACTCTAGATCACGAGTAGGATAATTCCTCTCATATTTTTTAAGTTGTCATGAGGCATAAGCTATGACTTTCACACGCTGCATGAGAACACATCCTAAACCTTGCCTCAAGATCGGCAGAGATAACAAATCCATCCGCACTGATGGTATTGTTAGATCAGTGCCTAAATAAGTCTCCTCTTAAGCTCTTGGAAACTTTCTTCTCGTGATTTTTCGCTCCAAACGAATTTTGTATCCTTCCTAGTTAGTCGGTTAATGGAGTAGCGATTCGAGAAAACCTTTCCACAAATCTCCGATAATAACCAAATAAGCCCAAAAGCTACGTGATTTCACCACCGACTTCGCTGTTCTAACTTCAGATTGCTTCAATCTTCGCCGATCAACAGATACTCCATGTTTCGACACCACGCGCTCAAAGAATGCTACTTCCTCGCCGTAACTCGCATTTCTTCAATTTGGCATATAGTTGGTTTTCACGGGCCTTGGAGTACCAAATAAATGGTGCTCATGATCTTCACGCTTTTGGAATATATGAGGATGTCATCAATAAAGACAACAACGAATCGATCCAAATATTCCTTGAATACTTGATTCATCATATCCATGAAAGTCATAGGAGCATTAGTCAATCCGAAAGACACGACTAAGAATTCATAATGCCCGCATTCAGAGTTCTAAAGGCGCTTTTGGAATATCCTCGCCTCTAATCTTCAAATGATGATATCCGTAATCTAAGATCGATTTTTGAAAAGAATTGTGCCCTTGCAAATCGGGTCAAACAAGTCATCAATACGAGGTAGAGATACCTATTCTTGATGGTGACATGGTTCAATTCCCGATAGTCAATATAAAGTCGATACTCCCCGCTCTTCTTCTTTTTACTTAATAAAACAGAGCACCCCAAGAGATGTACTAGATGAATGAAACCGATGTCCAACAATTCCTCGTAGTTGACCTTTAACTCCCGGGTTCAATAGAGCCATTCGACATGGGTTTTAAAATGGGCTTTGTACCGTGTTCAAGATCAATAAAGAATTCAACTTCACGCTCGGGGTGTAACGGGAAGTTCTTCAGAAATACGCCGTGAAAGTCAATAACAATGAGAATATTATTCAAATTCGACGCGTCTTTATTCAAATCCATAACATGGGCTAAGAAAGCTTGACATCCGCTTTTCAATAAAACTAATAGCTTTTATGATTAGATATGATGTTGATTGATTTTAATGGTTTAGTTGTTTGAATTCGCATAACAAAGTCAAGTAGAATATGAAAACTAACAACCTCACGAAACAATCAATTTTGGCATGATGAGTAGTTAACCAATCAATCCCTAAAATCACATCAAAAGCAAGTATTTTTAAAGAGATAAGGTCAATGTGTAAGGGATGGTGCCAACTTGAATCAAACAAGATTTATAAACAAAGGATGTGATGAAAGTTTCTCCAACTGAGTTTCCACAGATAGGTCAAAGTCTAATTTCTCCTGAGTCAAGTTTAAACGCTGAGCACATGCAGAGAGATAAATGAATGGGTAGCACCGTAGATTAAATAAGGTATAAACTTCGCAAGAATTTATAAATAGTTTACCCAGTGATCACCTCGCTTGGGTTCCTCGTGATTTTGACCACCACAACAAAACGCCTTCCCTTTAATCGCTGACTTTGACTTTTCCGGGATGTTTTTTGAGTCACCGCCCTCATTAACTAGGTTTCGCCACTGCATAATCTCGAGCGATATGTCCTTCCTTTCCACAATTATAGCATACCTTGAATCAAGGCGCTTGACCGATATGTCCTCTTTTCCGCATTTGTAGAAAGATATACGATCAGTGGTCGTTTCCTCCCTTAGAACCAAATTGTCAAGACCGCTGCCTTCATACGGTCACTGTTAAATCTCCTTTTAAAATCTCCTCCCCGACTCGCTTCTTCTATTTTCATGGCTATGATTACCACCGTAGTGGTTACCATTTTTGTCCGTCTGCTTTCTTTTCTCCGCCGTTATCATTATTCTGTTGATCGCTATCTCCGTACGATCCTCGGTTATGGTCCCTCATTGAATATACTCGTTATCTCGCCTAACAATCGAGCCCCGCTAACAAATATCTCAATAGAGAGAAAATTTACGAGAAATGAGATATTGTCGACGCCGGGTTTCAAACCTCTCGTAAACATCCGCCATACGCTCTCATTCTCCACCAAATAAGGTGCAAACTCGATAACTCGGGGTAAACTTTCGCTTGCATCGAGACACCGCCATGTTGTTTTTGTTCTAACTCATGAACTCCACTTCCTTCATACGATTTAACACTTTCGTGAAAGTATTTGTCATTAAATAGTTTCAAACGCCTCCCAAGACACGCCGAAAAGTACCGACGGGTACGCTTTTCATGCACTCTACCAAAGAGTCCGCCGCCACCACTTAACATAAAGGTGGCGAACGGAACCTTCGGTTCTTCGCGTATCCCAAGACATCGAATATCTTCGTAATTGCTTGACCCATGTTTCCGCCATGATCGGATCTCGCTTTCCCTTAAATTCGTGGTCCCAACTTCTTCGAATCGTCATTGCGGATAACCTCGTGAATTGCTATCATTTCCTCCCAGATTTTGAACACGAAGTCTCCTCGTTCGATTTTGCACGAATCGCAAAAAAGTCTAAACATCCCCTCGCTCATCATCCGCTTAGTGGTGTTGTTCATAGAGGAACATCACCAATTGCTGTACGCTCTCCTCGCCACAAAGAGTACAGGCTCCACTGCCTCATTTCCATTGTTAATATTCTCAATACATTCTCAAATACCGCTATAAAACAAGTGGTTAATTAAGGAAATCAATATATCACATAATATCCTTATATACCCAATTAACTAACAAATAAGCTTTAGTAGTAGACACACACTAACAAGGATTTTACTCGCTTCTCCCTCCTAGTTCTATTCCCCGATCTCCGCCAGATCATATCCCTAAGCTCCGATACCAACCGCGACACCCCCAAAATAGTATACATCACCCATTCTCGAGTTGTCAATACATGGTACAGAAACAACTACAACTTTATTATTACAACAAGAAATCCGTGAGTTTGAATACAAATATTATCTTCAGACAATATCTATACTCAAATAAATCTCATCACATTTATCGATACATTATTTTACAAAAATGGTGAGGACTACTAAACAATCCTTTCTAGAACCTTCATTCCATACCCGACTCGTATCTCGCTTATATTCTCGCCTCCCCGAGAAGAAAAATGGAACAAAAAGGAAAAGGGTGAGTTCTAATCTAGCCCAAGAAGAATATTATGACTAAGATAATATACAACAAATTATCATTAGTCTTCAACAGGAAAAAATAATAGAATACAATAGACAACAAATTTTAAATCAATATTCAAGTAATGGAAATAATAATTCATTAAAGAGTTAAGAGAGAAACGAAAACTACTATCTTCTATATATACTTAATTTAAAAGTTCATCGTCGATATTTTTATCCTCAGAATATCA